>CM034402.1:22267500-22487500 GCA_019925095.2 Dendrolimus kikuchii | reverse complement strand
TGATATCAAAATTTCCGGATTGAAAACGCTTAAACCAAATTTGCGCTACTGTCACAGATACTGCATTAAGTCCATAGACATCACTTTTACCTTTTTTGTTGTAACATTTTAAAATGTATCGAATTTCTTCATTAGATTCACTCGTTTTAACAATAAGAAAAACAAATGAAAATCACACATTTTCCTAATTTGAATTTGGAATTGTCTTCTTTAAAATTAAAACCTTTTAATGATACCAAAACCAGCCAGATACAAATGGTATTATAGCCAAAGAGATCTTATTACAAGTTCATACATACTATATGCGAAAAGACTTTTTTCCCGACCTATTATTTAGCCTACCGCCAACTCACTTACTTTAATTATTTAGTTTTAATTTTGTTTATGATTATTATTTACTCTATAGGAGCCTAATCTAATCTAACTTTTCAGGTTGATATTTAGCGGAGCCTTCCCAAACACAGAGCTGAGAACAGTAATAATAAATAATAATATCAGCCCATAAATGTCCCGCTGCTGGGCTCGGGCCTCCCATTACAGGGGGGAACGGACAGTATACCCCCGCCACGCTTGTCCAAGGCGGCTTGGCAAGTTTGACACATCGATTATCTCGATGTGCAGGTTGTATCACAACGTCTTCTTTCACCGTTGTTAGCACGTGGTAATTGACTAAGTTTTGCATGCGTTCCGACCAGGATCGAACCCGCGCCCTTTGGGCTCGAGACGCGTGCGCTAGCCATTACGCTACCACGACTTCTCAGTGAGAGTGAATTGAGAACGGTACTCCATGCAAAATCTTACTTGAGCACAGTAAGACGATGTTCACCTTCAAAAGTATGCTCAGCTTTTTTGCAGCCAGCCGAGCTACACTATAAATCAGAATCTTCGTAAAGTCTTACATACATACATACATAACTTCACGCCAGTTCCCTTGCGGGGTAGGCAGGAACAACAGAGCGCCATTTAGGCTTATTAGGCACACCTCACTTGCTTCTTTGACATTCATAACTCTTGTCATGCACGCTCGTCTATTGTTAAGGCTCCTGACATCACCTTCTGCTAGTACACGATCAATTTGATCCTGGAAGGTGAGTCGTGGCCTTCCACGACTTCTGCATCCATCCACTTTTGCATTGTATATCTGTTTAGTCATTCTTTCATCATGCATTCTATACGCGTGGAGAGGGGCGCGCAGAGCTACGTGCGACGGAGCCACCCGACACACACAGCGCGACTTAATATGAAACACACGTGTATATTTATAAAATATAAATAAATAAATAAATTGCTTCAACATTTTGGACCTCCTACGCCGGATACCATCTTCAATATATTGGAGCCAGCACAACAACAAGGTCAGGCCAATCAATCCACTCGTTCCGTCCTTACATACCCTATTTGTGTCATTACCGTGCTATTTAATTTACATTACGTCCGATTACGGTCACGGTAGTTCTTTTAATTAACTATACCCGCTTCTCATAATGCCGCGAAATGTAGAAAGTGACGAACTTCGGGATCTTATCAAAAAACGGGGAATTATAAAAGGCAAATTCACTTTGTTCGTTAAATACGTTCAAACTTTAGATAAAACAAAAATTACGGAACTTCAGAAAGCCGAATTAAATGAACGCTTACTAAAGTCCGAGTCATTATTTGATAAATTCTCCGATATTCAAGATGAGATCGAGCTAAATATGTCAGAACTCCAGTTAGAGAAAGAGTTATTAGAGAGAGAAGCCTTTGAAAACCAGTTTTACGAAATAATGGCCCAGTATAAATGTTTTTTAAAAGAATCTGGTTCACTAGAACATTCATTTTGCCAAAGTAATAGAAATTTTATAAAGTTACCTACGATTTCTTTGCCTTCATTTGACGGTACATATGACCAATGGTTAGAATTTCGTGATACATTCCAATCCCTAATTCACAATAACAACGATATTGATAATGTCCAAAAATTTCATTATTTACGATCGGCCTTGACGGGTGCCGCATTGCAAGTAATTAAGTCTCTAGAGTTTTCATCTGAGAACTATATTACTGCCTGGGACCTTTTAGAGAATAGGTACAATAATAATCGTTTGTTAGTCCATAATCACGTGAAGGCATTGTTCTCTGCCCAGTCTATCAGTAAGGAATCTGCCGTTCAAATTCGTAAACTCATAGACACTATTTTGAGAAATATTCGCGCACTCAAGACCCTGGGTGAACCCACAGATAGTTGGGATACCCTGATCATTTATATAATGGTGTCAAAATTAGATTCTTCAACTGAACGGGAATGGGAGCTATATAAAAGTAATGGCAAATTATCTTTATCGGATTTAGTTAAATTTCTCAAGGATCGAGCTGATGTATTGGAAACCATTAAGACGTCTCAAAAATCGTCGTCGAGTCATCTTAAAACACAGGTGCATTTAAATATACAAAAAACCAATACAAATAATAATAAACAGAAAACCTCAAATATTTCTAAACGGTTCACTTGCGCGATGTGTAGTGCCAACCACCCACTTTATTCGTGCGAGTCCTTTTTAAAGTTATCAGTAACTGATAGGTTAAAATATTTAAATGAGAAACACCTTTGTCATAATTGTTTACGCTCCGGCCACACAGTAACCGACTGTTGGTTCGGTCCGTGTAAGCAGTGCAATAAAAAACACAATACTTTACTGCATAGCGAGAGTACCGAAATTGGTGCATTAATATCTTCAATTGCCGGTCATTCGTCGCAAGTATCGCCGCAGGGCGAAACTAGTGTTGCCACTCACGATTCCATCACGCAAACCGCTTCTCACACAACTCACACGCTTTATGAAAGCAGCGATAATCCCTTTATTCTATCAAAGGTACTATTATCGACTGCACTAGTGGAGATAGCGGACAATGCTAACAAGTATCACACAACGCGAGCATTGCTCGATAATGGCAGTCAACACTGTTTTATATCCGAATCTTTATGTAAGAAATTAAATATACCGCTATTACAGTCCACTGTTCAGGTCATAGGCGTAGGTAATTCAGTCACTCAGTCTACGCAGTCATGTCACATTCAAATACGCTCTAAAACTAGTTCATATATCACACGCTTTAATTGTTTAGTTTTGTCGCGCATAACCGCTAACTTACCGTCGTTAGACCGCGATCATGATATTAATATTCCGGATAACCTAACGCTCGCCGATCCCTATTTCTATTCACAAAGTAATATAGACTTATTAATAGGTGCGGATAAGTTTTGGGAGTTATTAAATGACGGTCTAGTTCGTCTTCCAAACGGGCCCTATTTGCAGAACACTAAGTTGGGATGGCTCATTTCGGGTTCGATTTGCACAAAAGACTCGCGCATTAATCGGGTTCAGTGCAATTTCACACAAACTTTAGACACACAATTGAAAGGATTTTGGGAAATAGAGGAGATCTCATTGTCAAATAAACATATTTTTTCTAAAGATGAAGGTGCATGCGAAAAAATATTCGTTGAAAGTACAAAGCGCGATGATTACGGTCGCTTTTGTGTGCGCATGCCACTGAACGAGTCGGCCGATTCGCTGGGCGATTCACTCGCTCTGGCCGAAAACCGGTTTCGCTCGCTCGAACACAAGTTGTCACGAACTACTACTGATTATAAACAAATGTATAATGAATTTATGTCGGAATACTTAAGGTTGGGACACATGAGCCGCGTTTATGAGTATTCACCACCTTATTATTTTTTACCGCATCACGGCGTATTCAAAGAACATAGTAGCACAACTAAATTAAGAGTGGTTTTCGACGCAAGTGTAAAAACGAGTTCGGGAAAGTCTTTAAATGACATTCAGTATGTTGGTCCGAAGTTACACAATGATATTTTTTCAATTTTATTGAGATTTCGTCAATATAGATTCGTTGCTTGCGCCGATGTCGAAAAAATGTTTCGACAAATATTAATCTCCGAAGATCAAAGAAATTTACAATTAATATTGTGGCGCGAAAATTCATCCGATGTATTAGGTGTGTACCAGCTTAATACGGTCACATACGGCACGGCGTCCGCGCCTTATCTAAGTATTCGGTGTATTAAACAGCTGGCTTTGGAGTGCACGGATGACGTTATTAAGCAAGTTATCGACGAAGATATTTTTGTTGACGATCTTATTACGGGACATGACAATAAATCTAAGTTATTAGAGATATGCGATGGCGTATCTAAAGTGTTACTGTCGGGTTGTTTTCCTTTAAGAAAATGGCTATTTAATATGGAAATTTTAAATTCGGACTCCGTTTTTTCTTCTCGAAATTTGTCTCTGGATGAAAACCATCAGACCAAAACATTAGGCCTAGGGTGGTTTCATTTTTCGGATGATCTTCATTTTACCACTAAGTGCAGTCAAGATTTAAACAATATTATTACTAAACGCACTATGCTTTCGACAATTTCACAAATATATGACCCATTGGGTCTTTTGGCCCCTACTATAATTATAGCGAAAAATTTGTTGCAAAAATTATGGCTATCAAAAATAGATTGGGATGACCCTATACCACATAGTGTATTGTTAAAATGGCACAGTTTTATCTCTAAGTTAGGTATTTTACAAAATGTACGTATTCCGCGTTATGTTAGACACGAAAATGCCAAGACAACCGAACTACATATATTCTCCGATGCATCTCAAGATGCCTACGGTGCGTGTGCGTATATACGTAGCTACGTAGATGACAATACGATTGCAACTATTTTATTATGTGCGAAGAGCAAGGTCGCTCCAGTGAAACCGGTAAGTATCCCGCGTTTAGAGTTATGCGGGGCGTTATTAGGCGCCAGATTATACGCAAAGATAATTAAATCAATGAGATTAACTTTCGATAAAATTTATTTCTGGACAGATTCAACCATCGTTCTGGGGTGGTTAAGGATGTCACCTTCGTTATTAAAAACATTTGTACAAAACCGTGTTGTAGAAATTAATGAGTTAACGGGCGACTTATCGTGGTTTCATGTTAGCGGCAAACAAAACCCGGCTGATATGCTATCGCGCGGAGTGCAGCTTGACGTTCTACAATCTTCAGATGTTTGGTGGCGAGGGCCGGCTTTCTTGCGCGAATCTAACTACAATTGGGCACATAATAGCAATAGTGATGTCAATAATATTGAATTACCGGAACTCAAGACATTTAAGACAACATTAGTAAGCCAAATTCACACAGATTTTATACAATTTGAACGTTTTTCTTCTTACAATCGTTTAGTAAGGGCAATTGCGTATTCTTTGCGTTTTATTCATAATTGCCGTAGTAAAATAAAAACACAAAACTTAACGGGTGCCATTTCCCTTGATGAAAAAAATAATGCTTTAAAACTTTTAACACGTATTTCACAAGAACAATCATTTCCAGATATTTATCAAAGTTTAGTAAATGAAAAGCCCTTCAAATGTTCACGCGATATTTCTAGTTTAAATGTATTTTTAGATAATAATAAGCTGATTAGAGTGGGTGGTAGGTTAGCTAATTCTGAAGTATTTAATTTTGACAAGAAACATCCTTTATTATTAAATGCTAAACATTTGTTCACTCGTCTTCTTTTCCAACATCATCATCACAACCTACTTCATGCTGGTCCTCAGTCATTGTTAGCGGCCATAAGAGAATGTTGGTGGCCACTCAAAGGTCGCAATTTAGCTAAGCAGACGGTGTATAATTGTGTCAGGTGTATGCGTCTGAAGGCAAAGAATATACAACCTCAGATGGGTAACTTACCACGAGAACGGCTCGAGTCAGTATATCCTTTTTACCGTTGTGGTCTAGACTACGGAGGACCACTGTTAATACTAAATCGAAAGGGGAGGGGCGCAAAGTTAGAAAAATGTTACATTTGTTTATTTGTATGTTTCTCCACGAGAGCCATACATTTAGATTTGGTCACTAGTCTATCCTCTGAATCATACATACTCGCGTTGAAAAGGTTTATTTCAAGACGTGGTAAACCAGCTGAGATTTTTTCAGATAATGGAAGGACTTTTGTAGGCGCTTTAAAACAATTTTCCAAATTTTTATTAGACAAACACGATGATTTAATTAATTTTACGGCCGATAATTCAATTAAACTTACATTTATCCCACCTTATTCCCCTCATTGGGGCGGGTTATGGGAAGCGGGCATTAAATCTTGTAAATTTCATTTACGTCGTGTCGTAGGTAATGCTAATTTGACCTATGAGGAGATGAGTACGGTATTAACACAAGTAGAAGCCATACTTAATTCCAGACCTATGTATCCCATGTCTCCTGATCCTAATGACCTTCTCCCACTTACTCCTGGTCATTTTTTGATTGGCCGACCACTCACCGCGCCGGTTCACCAAGACCTGACTTCAGCAGTAACCCAGCACCTCACACGCTATGATCGAGTGGAGCAGATGCGACAACATTTTTGGACGAGATGGTCTAAGGAGTACATATCAGAGCTTCAAAGGAGAGTAAAGTGGCAGAAGAATGTTAATACTTTAACTCCTGATACGCTCGTTTTAATTAAAGAAGAAAATCTTCCGCCTTTAAAATGGCGTCTCGGGCGAGTATTGCAGACCTTTACGGGGAAGGATGGAATTTCTCGTGTTGCTGATGTCAAAACTGCAGCAGGCATAATACAACGTTCTTTTTCCAAGATATGCCCGCTACTTCAACTAGACGAAATTCACCAGTCTGTTCCTCATCAACTATAATGTTAATCAAGAATTGGAACCTGGAGCTTCCAAGGCCGGGCGCGTGTTAATGACAATACTATACGCGTGGAGAGGGGCGCGCAGAGCTACGTGCGACGGAGCCACCCGACACACACAGCGCGACTTAATATGAAACACACGTGTATATTTATAAAATATAAATAAATAAATAAATTGCTTCAACACTATGCGTCATAACTCAAGCGGCCGTGGGCACATCTGTGACATACTGCGCTGCACTACGATTTCGAGAATCTACCCCAACTTACATAATGCATGTCTCACTCTGTATAGCAATACCTACAAATTTAAAATGATATATTGCTTTGAAACGCCAGCATTTCTGTACTACCATGAACGGGTTCCTTGGGTACTGTTTGCTCCTATTTTCAGCTCTTACAGTCCCGATTTTTTTTTATTGCAAGTTTAGCAAACAGTCCACCTGATAGAAATCGGGAACATTTGTAACATTAAAGGTAATGATGATGTGCTGCCGATCGCTAATGGAGACTGAAACCTGGCCACAATTTTTTTTTACTGCAGGAGATCAGCAGCCAGGCAGACGGCCCACTTGATGGAAAGCGGTTGCCATCGCCTATGGACATTTGCAACACCAAAGTTGCTACAAATGCGCTGCTGCTCTCTTAAGGGAAACTGGAATCTGGTCACTAATGCCGGAACACAACTCAAGGTTGTTATGGCGATATACTTTAGACCAGGGGTGGTAGCCATCTAGTCGGGCAAATGCCCTACCACCTGGCTGTGGGTTGTTTAGTCGCCTCTTACGACAGGCCTCCCGGCCGCAGGAAATTGTATTATTTCTCCGTTCCTGCACGGATAAAATAATGCCGGAACACAACTCGAAGTTGTTATGGCGGCATATTCCAGACGGAATTTTATAATTGGAAGATTAAATTTATTTTGTTTTTGAAGTGATAACTTCTTACGGGAGGGTAAACCGCTTTGTTACGTAACGCGTTACGGGGCCAGTCTGTCTGGCTTCCCTTTTTCTTACGCATACGGCAGCGGTAGGCAGGCTCCTCCTCTCTCACTCTAACCCACAGCACTAGCCGTATTTTGGGACAGACACTTACTGTATATTTATTTATATACTATATACATACATACATTCATAACTTCACGCCAGTTCCCTTGCGGTGTAGGCACGAACAACACAGCGCCATTCAGGCTTATTCTTACACACCTCACTTGCTTCTTTGACATTCATAGCTCTTGTCATGCACGCTCGTCTGTTCTTAAGGCTCCTGACATCACCTTCTGCTAGTACACGATCAATTTGATCATCATGAATGAATCATACTATATATATTTATAAATTATTATAATATATAATTATGTATTTATATATAAATTTACTATATATATTTATGTATGTTATTAGGCATAACGTTAAGTAATAACCTAAGCTATTCTCAAGTTAAACAATTTCAATACTAAATAGTTCAACTTATATTAGTTTAAGTTATCACTTCTGTCGGGCGTCCCAAAACGCACTTTTTTATATTAATTACTAGCGGCCCGGCGCGGTTTCGCCCGCGCTCTGTCCCGCTCCCGTGGTATATAGGGTCATGTTATATAGACTATGACACTCCCTGTTAACGTAGCTTTTCAACAGTAAAGGTGGTAGGGCATTTGCCCCACTGGATGGCTACCACCCCTGGTCTAAAGTATGTCGCCATAACAACCTTGAGTTGTGTTCCGGCATTAGTGACCAGGTTCCCGTCTCCCTTAAGAAGTAGCAGCGCAATTGTAGCACCTTTGGTGTTGCAAATGTCCATAGGCGATGGTAACCGCTTTCCATCAAGTGGACCGTCTGCCTGTCTGCTGATCTCCTGCAATAAAAAAGAAAGTAAAAGAATTTATAAAATCGGTTTAGTAGATCCAGAGACACCCCATACAACGTCACAAACTCACAAACTTTACCTCTTTATAATCTTTATATTTATTATTCTTCTGTACGTGTGTTGACAGTGAACTTCTCCTAAACGGCTGGACCGATTTGAAGGATTTTTTTTGTGTGTTCAAGTGGTTTCGAGGATGGTTTAGATTCACAATTGGATCCGGTAGGTGGCGTTGCAATCGGGTTCTAAATTTTATTTCTTCAGGACAGAACAACGTCTGCCGGGACAGCTAGTATTAATATAGATTATTTCAATAACAAAAATATTTTGTGTTTAAATACATATACGTAGTTATCCAGCCTACCCCGGGCCGCGTCGTCACTGTGAGAACCTGAATGCTGACACTGCCCGTTCCAGGTCAAACGGATGTTTTTGTTTAGAGCCCACACAGTTGGCAGTGTATATCAGTCCTGCCTAGACTCATAATTAATAAGCGTATATTATCATCTATTTTATGCTAATATATAAAGCTGAAGAGTTTTTTTGTTTGCTTGAACGCGCTAATCTCGGAAACTACTGGTCTGATTTAAAAAGTTCTTTCAGTTTTAGATAGCCTATTTATCGAGGAAGGCTATAGGCTATATATCATCACGCTAAGACCAATAGGAGCGGAGCACTAATGTTTCAAAATTGGGGTTTTTTTTTTTCTTACCTTTTTTTTTACTATTCCACGCGGACAAAGTCGCGGGCAGAAGCTAGTATTAGATCAATGATATTTGCGTGATTTTGTAAAAATTGAAATCTAACCGAGTTGTGTCTGTATATTCATTTTATTAAACAAACTTAAATCCAATTTAATCTTCCCCGTGTGAATAGAATATTTTTGCTGTATAAAAATCTGTATCATATTTATGCCTTGCGTTGTTTTATTTTTAAAATGGACGGGTGGAGGCTATGTGCAAAAGGATATCCGACAAAAGCACCAGCGCGTAAAATACACAATATTTTTACATGTTTGCTTAATAAATTGAAATATGCAACACTGTGGGTTTGCTTACGTAAATCTATGTTACGAATCACATGGGATATCTTACTGTTACGAGAGCGAGACGCGAATTCAAATAGCTTTAGAATTACTATAGAGTTTATTAGAACTATACAACCACGTATAACACTGGTATAAATATAACCGAACACAACAAGTCCAAACGTAATGCAGAAGGTCGTTGAATAAACGCGCAAAGTCCGTCACTATTAGATCCCCGATTGTAGTACACACGTCTTGCTTTGATCGTGGTTCTCGCTCGACTGCCTGCCCTCTCCCTCAATCCGGCCATCGTTTTATACTGCACAAATGCAATGTGCCCGCCCGGCAAAGTGGACAGAATTTCCTAAAATCAGCTTGTTGGAGCACGCACGGGGAGAGACGCGCGGAGGAGGAGGAGCCGCCCCACGACCACGGCTGGGCCGCAGGCGGCGGCTGCCGTGGGATCGCGAAACACTCGCCCGCACGACGGCTAGTGCGACGGACGACCATAAATTGTATATACTATAACTACTAATAAACCAGCATCTATCTATACATCTATCTTTTCTATACAGTCCACAATAATTAAACTACCTCATCAGTGTGTCTGCTAGACAGGCATACTCTTCTACAAGCTTGTACTTTAAAATCCATAACACCTGGCTAATGTCGCAGCCTCAAGCGGCCGTAAATGAGTACAATAGAACAATATACTGTTCTCTAGAAACGCATGCCAATAAATAAATTAAAAAAAGAAGACGATCATAAAAGAATTACAATTGGTTCAAATGCCGACAGGTAATAAA
This sequence comes from Dendrolimus kikuchii, assembly GCA_019925095.2. Lineage (NCBI taxonomy): Eukaryota > Metazoa > Arthropoda > Insecta > Lepidoptera > Lasiocampidae > Dendrolimus > Dendrolimus kikuchii. The sequence goes on along the minus strand of CM034402.1, from coordinate 22,477,095 downwards.
AATGAGTTTTTGCAGATTAGGAGTGGATTTTTTTTTGTCGGAACCTAGGTTATAACATTACATTTGTCATTTCAAAAAAATATTTACCTATAGAACATTTTTGAAGTGAAACTTCTATATAAACGGGGGTCTTAGGATTTTTCTGTCACGAAAAAGCGTTACGGCCGCGTGGAGGAGCGGCATGAATTTAGACTAGACGTGGTGAGAGCCGGCATAATTTTAGAGTATACTATGGATGCGTTTTTTGGTTCCGGGTCGAATTCAGTTTTTTGTTTCATAAAATAAAATATGTTTAAATAAAAAAATCCATTCATAAAATAGTACCTAACCTAACCAAATCATAATTTGCAGTAAACCTGCCAAAAATCGAAATGTGTGCTGGGACACATACCAACCAAACACAACGAACCAAAAAACGCATCCACAGTATACTCTAAAATTATGCCGCCTCTCACCACGTCTTGTCTAAATTTATTCCGCTCCTCCAAGCGGCCGTAACGCTTTTTCGTGACAGAAACATCCATGATATAAGGTCCCAGAACACATTTCGATTTTTTATTTTTGCATAACTTTCTGAGTGTCCCACGTATTACAATTCATACAGGTCAGTATACATTGACATTCAAAAAACAAAGCGCTACATTTGAATGACCTTCTTAAAAATGTATAAAAACGCTTACAATTTCTTTCAGTGTAGTCGAAACGAACCGCCTGACCGGCTTCCCTTGAAATATTTCCGTCGTTTGTCCTTGTCCACCCCCCGTCCTTCTCCCCTCGCCACCCCCAAGCCATCGCCCAGAGGCTTATTGCTAATCAACCGAGTCCTTACAAATAAATTATTTTGTTTTAGGCTCATAAATTAAACCTGGATTGTCTTGCCACCTGGCTTGGGATTGTGTGTATTGCCTTGTATTTTATCCAATAATTGGCGGTTCCTATAATTGTATTAATTTCATTTTTTTATTGCTAAGCTGCTAAGCCCGGTGTGTGTGAGGATCCGAAGATAAAAAAAAAAACAAACCCTGGATATTCAGTACACACGTAACCGCTAACACTAATAGTATAATCTAGTTGCCTTTATTTGTTGTGTAAATATTTGTTGCATAACAATAACTAAGTACAAATTACATAGGCTTACCCAAACTTATGTCCGCCTTTGTCTTCAGAAGTATATATCTTGCACATATCTTAAAATCCGCTCAATAAATAATTTAAACAATAACAATCACTTTCCACTACACTTACCAAAAATCCATTATTTCTGAGATGTCTATTTATTTAACACCGCATACGGAATCCGACGACACAATGGCGGCATCCTGACGTGAAGTAAGCCATCATTGCCATAGATATGCGTGCAACAAGAATATGTACAGAAATATGTACAAGTGGGTATAGTATAGGATTACCATGACTCAAAACTATTGTACATCATTCTAAAATAAACACCCGGAATCGGCCCATCTGATTGAAACTCGTTAATGTCGTCTATAGACTTTTGCAACACCAGTGAGAAGGAAGTTCTGAAGTTGAACTGAGTGAATTCGTAGAAAGCCTTCAGTTTAGATGTTAAAATAAATCTCTATTATGTCTTGATCAAAAAGCGCTTCGATCCAAAACTTAACAGCAACCAACCATAAAAATCGCATAAGAAACTTACCCGCGGTTCATGTTCCGTTAATCACGCAATTTTAAACATAAACATTTCCGTTATTCTTGCAACTTGCCAGTCATAAAGTAACTTCGGAAGTTGAACCAAACGGTTTTATGAGTTCCGCCTTTTAGGGATCTTTGCTTTTATAAGAACTTTTTAATATTTTACTCCTCTATTGACGAATTATAGACGGTGTTCTGAAATATCAAAACCGAATAATTTTATTTCTACAATACCAGCATAAAGTTTAGTTTACATTTGTACCCTTCAAGATTGATGGGTACATAGGTAAAGGTAGATTATGTAAAGGATGATATGATGATATGTGGTGTGCCAGAAGATGTATGCTAGAGTAGAGGAGTGTGGAAGGAAAAGACATATTGTGCCGACCCCAAATCATTGGGTTATGGTAAAAGAAAAGAAAGAATACCAGCATAAAATTGTCAACGACCTAATTTAATTTAGCAAAAATTGTATAATCTTTGATGTGACTTTACATTTGTCTATGATGTAATTTTACTTTTATATTTAATACAACTTTACTTTTATATTTGATACAACTTTACTTTTATCTTTGATACAAGTTTACTTTTATATTTGTTACAACTTTACTTTTATCTCTAATACAACTTTACTTTTAGTGATACAACTTTATGTGTCTTTGATGCAAATTCAAATGCAACTATGGGCAAACAAATATATATTTCTGTAGGTTAAATCCATATAGAAAACTTTTCTATTACATGAGGTAGAATTTTTCTATGAGGAATTAATTAGCAGTTAGTCAAAAACTGTTACATAATTCGATATTCTACTCAACTGTACAATTTCAAAACTTAGTAACTGAAATTATTTTTAATTAATGTTCGTCTATTAATTGCTTTTTTTCTTAAGTTTGGAATATCAAGAATAAATAAAAGCCATCATAACAAGTGTGTCACAAAATATCCCTCTATGACCGAGTCCAACTTGTACACGCCCACTTGTTATTGATTGCATTAATATAAAACAGACAACTGGAGGGCCGATGCCAGACACCCAGACCAGAGTAAATAACGGAAAACCGTTTACGAAATTTACCACGCCAGGATCTGAATCCGGAGCCTCTGCATTGCAGCAAGGTCGACCGGCATCAAATTTTTATTCATACAAGTCATTATTTGTTACTGTACATGATTTTAGTTGCTTCCACCTTAGTTCAGATTGGTGCCTTCGTATTCCTTTCACTTCCCAGAGCCGCTTCGCTCTTGTACGCAACGGTTTTCTAGAACGCTTCTCTCAGCCGTGTTTTTCCCCACAGTGCTACAATATGGGGTTCTTTACAACGGTGCTGCGCGTTGGTGACATCTCTGGTGTTGCAAACGTTCATAGGCGACTATAACCGCTTTCCATCAGGTGGACCGTCTGCCTGTCCGCTGTACTCCAGCTATAAATTTTTTATTTATTTATTTGTTAATTACATATCCAACAGCTATATTTATAACTTAAAACTCTGTTTAATATGAATGTAGCCAATTACTGGATACTTCACGCTTTACAGTGTATTTGTGCAACACCAAGACCGCAATAAAGAGCTTGTATATGTTAAGCTCTATATAAATGTAGTATATTTAACAAAATAAAATAATGTAAAGTAATGTAAAATAAACAAAAATGTAGAATAATGTAAAATATTGCCTGCTGTAGCGTCCCCTATATATTATATAATAATAATAATAATAAAGCCTTTATTTCCAAAATCTTTTTACAATAGCGGTTTTCATGTGCATACATATAGCTTCTTAGTGGTTTGTTAGTTTTGTTAGATGTTAGTTGTGATGAGAGTGTGTAATAGTATATGTTTGTGGTTAATTAAGTTAGTATTCTGTTAGTAATTTTTGGTTAGTCTTGATTTTGGACCCCTCTTCGGGTGAAGGCCTCCTCCATCTTCTTCCAGATTTTCTTGTTTTTAATTAGGATCATCCAATCCTTGCCTGCTGTTTCCGATATATCATCAGCCCACCGTTTTACCGGTCTTCTCACTTTGCGTTTTCCCACTGGCCCTTTCCATCTTGTAGTTTCTGCTGTCCATATTTTATCTTGTAGGCGAGCAACATGTCCACACCATTGCCACTTTAATTTTAAAGCCTTGTATATATATTATATAAGTAACTAAAAAATAATATTGAATAAATATACAGATATTCAGATTACATATATTTATAATATTCATATATATGCTGTAGTAATACATGTTATACAAACTAAAATTAAAACTATACAGACAAAGGCGTAGATATTTATGGTGCCTAATAAACAGTTAAAATATCAGCCTAATTTTTCTTGTATCTTTGATTTATAAATTAATTTTGAATGATAGAAAATACCTTTATCAATTGATTAGGGTCTAATTCCGATTCTCTTACTTAATTAAAATTAAATTCAAATTCAAAAGTTTTATTCAAAATAAGTTCCACTGGAGAACACTTTTTGAAGGTCACATACATGTAAGTTAAAATTTAATTTTTACTTCCTATGTTATATACACCGCTTCGCAACGTGTTGATGCTGTTAAGGAGAAGAAGCGGCAAGAAACTCCCCAGCAACACGTCTAGCTCAATATTGTTTTTCTTTATATTTCATACATACATACATACATAACTTCACGCCAGTTCCCTTGCGGGGTAGGCACGAACAACAGAGTGCCATTTAGGCTTATTCTTACACACCTCACTTGCTTCTTTGACATTCATAACTCTTTATATTTCATATTCTATTTATATCACAAATTCTTTTTTTTTATAAGTTTTGTACAGAAGTATGTTACAGAATTACTTTTTGAAGAATTAATGGAGTTGTAGCAAACAATGCATACTCAATAAGACCAAGACAATAAAAGGAAAGAAAAATAATGTTATAGTTATAATAATGACATGACGTGCTAAAATGTTATGCTGCAATATGTCTCCATAAATTTCTTACAAGCTTGGCAAGATAAAAACGTTATACAAAATTTAGTATAAGAGGTTGGAGCGAGCTGTATTCTTCAATAGTGTAGTATCCCCTTTTTAGCAAGATGCTTTTTAAATTAGTTTTAAATTTAGTGAAAGGCAGATCTAACATTTCACTCGGAATCTTATTGAAGAAGCGTATACCAACCCCCAAGAAAGAGGACAGTACTTTTTGCAATCTAAAAAATGGCAATATCAGTCTATTACAATGCCTGGTGTTGAAATTGTGTACATCCTTATACTGCTTCTAGGCACTCAAATTATTACGAATATAAATTATATTATTAAAAATATATTAAGAGACGCCTAATCGTTTCTTGACGAGATTATTATAAGTAAGGCCGTGAGTGTGGTGTAATCATTACTTAAACCTCCTCAAAGTTTCATAAAATCTAGTAAAAAGTCCAGTTTAATTATACAGAACTCTTTAATTTTAAAAGCTCAGGGTTTGAAGGCTTGCAAAGGGCAAGGGAAGGTATAAAGAGCAGCTGACGTGGCATTAGAGCGGCCGGCCCTAACTGGAACTTTTTAATTATATACCTTCGAGCTTAATCCGATTGCGTCAGCAAAAATGAGGGTACGGAGTTTCACAATTTTAAATAGGTATTAATTATGATGCTTCATTGATATTTGTTTTAGAAGCTTTAGATGGTGTTTCATTTATATACATACATAACTTCACGCCAGTTCCCTTGCGGGGTAGGCACGAACAACAGAGCGCCATTTAGGCTTATTCTTACACACCTCACTTGCTTCTTTGACATTTATAACTCTTGTCATGCACGCTCGTCTGTTTTTAAGGCTCCTGACATCACCTTCTGCTAGTACACGATCAATTTGATCATGGAAGGTGTGTCGTGGCCTTCCACTTTTGCATTGTATATCTGTTTAGTCATTCTTTCATCATGCATTCTTTCCACATGCCCGAACCGCCGGAGCATTCCTTTCCTTACCTTCACCCCGACACTCTCTTTCAGACCAACTCTCTTTCTTACGTCGGTATTACGAACGCGGTCCGCGAGCGTCACTCTGCAGATTTTTGTGTTTTATTTAAATATGAAATAATGTTATGAAATAAATTTAAATATGATTTCGCTTTAGAATTTTTATTAGGTAACTAGGATAGGCCCGTGGCTTCGTCCACGTTTGACTCGAAATACCTGCGGGGTTCCCGGTACATAAAGTACCACAGAATTTAAAAAAGAATGTAAGTACATAGTACATAGTGTACATGACTCACAGAACATCACTATTACCTCACCCACAACAATAAAGTACGAAAATTATGTCATCTGTTTCATGTGGGATCTATTGTCAAGAAATATGTAACTTTTTTTTATTTTTTATTGCAGGAGTTCAGCAGACAGGCAGACGGCCCACTGGATGGAAAGCGGTTACCATCCCCTATGGACATTTGCAACACCAAAGGTGCTACAAATGCGCTGCTGCTCTCTTAAGTGAGTCTGGAATCTGGTCACTAATGCCGGAACACAACTCAAAGTTGTTATGGCGGCATGCTCTAGACCAGGGTTGGTAGCCATCCAGTCTAGCAAATGTCCTACCACCTGGCTGTGGGTTGTTTAGTCGCCTCTTACGACAGGCCGCCCCAACGCAGGAAATTGTATTCTTTCCCTATTCCTGCACGGATTTCATAAACGTCGAAGGCCTCTGTGGTTGAGCGGGCTAAGCCTTTGCCGGCCTACCTCACTGCAACGCAGAGGCTCCGGGTTCGATTCCTGGTATAGTAAATTTCGGAAACGTATTTTCTCCGTTATTTACTATGGTCTGGGTGTCTGGGATCGGCCCCAGAGTAGTCCGTTGTATATTACCCATAACACAAGCGTAACTTGCTTAATCTGGGGATTTACAATGTGTGTGTTTGTCTGCCGATTATTTATTTATTTATTTAAACGTGCAAATGTCAAAACTGAAATAAACGCTTGGAAACTGTACAATATGCACAAACTAAAAATAAAATATAAGCATTACCGTAAATAGCCTTTCATGCGCCCTATGCGGGTGTGGCGAAACAAACCTGTTCGCCTACTGCCTGGCAGGCAAGATTAAATGTTTTTAGAATTGACAACTGTGATGTCACATTAGACACAAGGAAAATTTGTCACGAAAATGTACAGAATTCAATCCTTTTAAATCCGAATATATATTTTATATTGATACGTTCGGCTATGTAAATATCATATACAAAATTATATACTTTGAAAATGAACGGGTTGTTTACTATTGCAACGACCCGTCACGAGCTTCTATAACTGCGTCCTTGTCTTTTTTTTAGATATTATAGGTACCCTAGCTAGAGCAATCCTATTACTTTATTTAGTTCAGGGTGATACAATAACGCACAAGGCCCTTGGTGTTGGTGGACCAATTATCTAATATTTTGGAAGAAATTTCTATTTATTTAAAGAACTAGAACAAAAAAAAATGAGCGCGATGTTTTGTCTAATTTAACAGACATTTTTGATGATACTGGCACGTAGGTACGTATGTGTTGGAATCGAGCACTAGGGGCGCAGTGGGAACTTATCAGGAGCAAACCGAAAACATAATAGTCCTGCCTGGTCTGGCCAGTCTTGCGCCCCCCAGTCTACGCCCTGCGCCTGGGCACCAGTGGCACCGTCCTATTTACGCCACTGAATACTGTTGGTTGTACTTAAAAAGATAACTTCAATGAAGCGACAAAAGAATGTCATTACTGAGAAGGGGCTGTTACTAAAAACATCAACAGTTTTTTGAGGTTAAATTAAACTTTTTAAAAGTTCAAAAAAGCAAGTGTACAACAGAACTGTAGACAAACTTTAAATGGACATCTGTAAAAAGCAGCGTTAAACTCAACGGCCGGTGTAAATGAGGCGGGCGGTGTTGCGTTGACCTGCTTTGCATTCATGTCATCCTGGTAGCTGTTAATGTAGGCTTGAATGTATTTTTACTAAAATATAGTGAAATATTAACAGAATATTTTTCCTAAGTTTTCACGATTATTATCACACGTAATTAAAACTACGTTTTAACAGTTTTAAGCGCAGCCTTTTATTTTGATTTTTATTTTTAACCGACTTCCGAAAGGAGGTAGTTCTCAATTCGACTGTGTATTGTTTTTATTGTACATACATATATATATACATACATAACTTCACGCCAGTTCCCTTGCGGGGTAGGCACGAACATTAGAGCGCCATTCAGGCTTATTCTTACACACCTCACTCGCTTCTTTGACATTTATAACACTTGTCATGCACGCTCGTCTGTTCTTAAGGCTCCTGACAATACCTTCTGCTAGTACACGATCAATTTGATCATGGAAGGTGTGTCGTGGCCTTCCACGACTTCTGCATCCATCCACTTTTGCATTGTATATCTGTTTAGTCATTCTTTCATCATGCATTCTTTCCACATGCCCGAACCACCGGAGCATTCCTTTCCTTACCTTCACCCCGACACTCTCTTTCAGACCAACTCTCTTTCTTACTTCGGTATTCGGTTTTTATTGTATTGTATGTAATTGTTGACTGATGTTCAATGAGTTTTGTTTCGAAACAGTCTACTCCTGAGGTCATTGTCATCAAGTCAGCTGATGAGTGAATCCCAGGGGAATGAAAAGTAATCCTTGTTGAACAGCGCCTACATTCACCAAAAGGCATACTTGTATATGCGTGGCAGTAGTATAGTTTCTACAGGAGCTTAATATACTATTTTTAAAGAAAGAAAGAAAAAGAAGGAAAAAGAAACGACTTCAAGATGTTATAGTGAATGTACATTTTTGCTTTTTAATTTAAAGTCTAGTTTGTTTTTGTATTATTTTTTATTATTAAAAATAGAAGTATTTTGTTTGCAGTCTGTCGTAGCGTGTTGAATTAGTATTGTTGCAAGCTGACTCTAATCTTTTCCAGTTGTCTTATTACCCTTATTAATTTGAGTGATTTATTTGTTCGCGATAAACTCTTTATTCCCGGCGCCGTAATACATCATAAAACCTTTTTTCCTCTGTTGGTATATCATGCGAATTCTGAGAAGCCATTAAGCCAAGCATTTAACGATTTCAAGAACCAGTGGGCGGCATATTGCTAGGAGACCATGTCTAATTTACAAATGGATGAGGGTCGGTCAGTCGGGAAATGCGCCAGTCGTGTTCTGACTTCGAACGAGGCGTTACCTAGTCCTCTTTTGTAGCGAGTATCTTATAACGATGAACTTTGCGCGATTTATGTGATAACGATTTTCTACCCCACAGTTTGGTTTTGTTGTATTCGGTTATATTTGTAAGAACTGTGAATTACGTGTGTGTACTTCTAATGCAAAAGTGGATGGATGCAGAAGTCGTGGAAGGCCACGACGCACCTTCCGTGATCGAATTGATCGTGTACTAGCAGACAGTGATGTCAGCAGCTTTAAGAACAGACGAGCGTGCATGATAAGAGTTATGAATGTCAAAGAAGCAAGTGAGATGTGTAAGAATAAGCCTAAATGGCGCTCTGTTGTTCGTGCCTACCCTGCAAGGGAACTGGCGTGAAGTTATGTATGCATGTACTTATAATAAACTTTGTGATGTAATTCCAACGCTATTTTCGAATTTACATCGTACAAATCCCCTACAAATTCGTAACAGTATGTTGAGATTCCCAGAATACAGATTTATCCTAAGTAATTTCTCTGAATTTATATCTTTAAAAGTATGGTAATGCATGGACGGGAAAGCAAAACCTATTTAGGTAGGTCCTTAAATATGCGTTTCTTTTTTGGTTATTTGCGACTATATAAAATTTTCTTACCACACATTTTCCCGAGTGTGACTTTAAACATATAGCCTTGCAGCCGTCGATATGATGAACTGACTATATAATTTTTTTAAATTATTATTATTAATAACTCTACGGACTCGATTTCCGTACCCTTTTTTACAACTTTATTTCTAGATTTAATAATTTTGAATTTAACACGCTTATTATTTATTTTGGTTCTTGTGTGTGACATTAATTTATTGATTTTTGTGTTGAGGTGTATGTATCTTACGAATAACTTATTATATTAATTTATTCTAGTTTTAATACTAAACTTATACTAATGTAGAGTGTATCTGTTACATGTTGGTGTGACTATATAATTTAAAAGTCCTGAGTTACATCTCCATATGACCTATAACAAAACCTCAAAATTTATCACAAAAATTTCGTGTTCTACTTTTGCCAACTTTGTTCCCCTAGTACCTTCCATGAATACGTTATTCCCTTCCAACCCACCATTACTAGTCTTATCATTTGAAATTCAAACTAAGCCACTACTTACTTCCTCAGACCGTTATTATGTGGGTGAATTGTTTCCATCACGACATGAAGGTTTTTATTGGATTTGCAACCATTATATGTAAATTGTCCTATTGATAGAATATCCATAATTTAATTTTAAATATTTGCATTTTAATATGGCTAACATCACTCTTATTTAAATTTAAATATATGAAATTTGTTTTGGTTTTCTTTCTATTAGGTTTAAAGTCTGTAATATTGTGTACGGCAGTATACATCTAACCTCAATCTGAATAGATACAGTAGTTAGATAGGCACAGTAGTTCGATGGGTATATTAGTTATATAGGTCCAGTAGTTAGATGAGTATAGACCTATCAAACTACTATACCCATCGAACTAGTTTGCTACTACTGTGCAACTGCTATTAGTTAAATAAGACCAGTAATTAGATGGGTACAGTAGTTAGATAGGCACAGTAGTTCGATGGGCATAGTAGTTAGATGGGTATAATAGTTTTATAGGCCCAGTAGTTAGATTTGTATAGACCCATCTAACTACTGTGCAACTACTATTAGTTAAATAAGACCAGTAGTTAGATGGGCACTGAATTAAATAGGTATAGGACCTATTTATATAGGACCAGTAGCTAGATAGACACAGTAATTATAAGTGGGTAATAACAACTGCAACATAGTAGCAGTTATTTGCATATCTTCTATATAATATATAAAAGAAAGTCGTGTTAGTTACACTATTTATAACTCAAGAACGGCTGTACCGATTTGGCTGAAAATTGGTGGGGAGGTAGCTTAGAACCAGGAGACGGACATAGGATACTTTTTATCCCGTTGAAACCGGTAGGTGGCGCTGAGATCGGATTCTAGAATCTTCCTAATCATCTGGACCGATTTTGGTGATTTTGTTTTTGTGTGTTTGAGTGGGTTCCCGGAGGGCTTAGATTCACAATTAGAACTGGTAGGTGGCGTTGATTTTGTTTTTGTGTGTTTGAGTGGGTACCCGGATGGCTTAGATCCGCAATTAGAACCGATAGGTGGTTCTGAGATCGGGTTGTAGAATTTAATTTTTTAAAGGCAGGACAACGTCTGACGGGGCCGCTAGGATATTTATAATATTCATATATATAATGCATGTTATTAATACATGTTATACAAACTAAAAATAAAACTATACAGACAAAGGCGTGGATATTTATGGTGCCTAATAAACAGTTTAAATATCAGCCTAATTTTTCAAGTATCTTTGATTTATAAATTAATTTTGAATGATAGAAAATATGTAAAAGGAAATAATAATAATAAAAAATGTGTGTGTGCAGTTCACACACAGTAGATGTAAAACTTCAGAGAATATACTCAAAGATAATTCTTCTCTACTACTTCTCTAACTTCTAGGCGCTAAGAACCTCAGCCAGAAGGCCCAGCTTGCCATACACAACGCGGTGCTGGTACCTACGCTCACGTATGGAAGCGAGAGTTGAGTATGGAAGAGAGAGCATGAAAGTATAGTAAACGCGGTCGAGATGCGAGCATTGCGCAAAATCTGCGGAGTGACGCTTGCGGGCCGCTTTCGTAATACCGAAGTAAAAAAGAGAGTTGGTTTGAAAGAGAGTGTCGGGGTGAAGGTAAGGAAAGGAATGCTCCGGTGGTTCGGGCATGTGGAAAGAATGCATGATGAAAAAATGACTAAACAGATATACAATGCAAAAGTGGATGGATGCAGAAGTCGTGGAAGGCCACGACACACCTTCCATGATCAAATTGGTCGTGTACTAGCAGAAGGTGATGTCAGGAGCCTTAAGAACAGACGAGCGTGCATGACAAGAGCTATGAATGTCAAAGAAGTGAGTGAGGTGTGTAAGAATAAGCCTGAATGGCGCTCTGTTGTTCGTGCCTACCCCGCAAGGGAACTGGCGTGAAGCTATGTATGTATGTAATTCTACTCTAAATTTTACTAGCCTACGTCCGTCAACATATTATAATTCAAAATAAACTTCTTACGTATCACTTTAAATTTTTCACTGTCTTAGTCTAAAAAACATTATTGCCAGTTTTATTTCGGTCCAAATTGGACCTCCAAATCATCGCTCTTATTGACTCTCTAATTAATGCTGGACAATGTAAAACTCGTATATCATTCTCTCTAGGGCCGCTTGTATAATCCATAAATTTATTTAACAAACACTAAACGCATTTAACACCCTTAAATACGATTAGCGTCTTGCACAACGCAAAACTTGTCGCTAAATAACCGAGCTAAAGTTTAAAGAACTGTCAATACATTTTGTGTAAAACATATTTAGGCAGTTTAATATGATTAACTAATTTTATTTAAAGGCGATCGGCGATTTACATCGAGTTTCAAATCACAACGATTCTAAAGAAATTTCACTTCAAAAACTAAAAAAAAATGTGACAAAGAGAATTAAAAAAAAAAGTACAGCGGTGCCAACCTAATGGAACGAAATGGGAGATCAAAAGAGTTCGTCTGCCGAACAAATTAATTCAATATACCTTTTAAAAGGCGGTTTTTACCTGTACCATTCGCATTTCTTGTTTATTTTATTATTAAAAAAATTAAAAGGGTGTATTTTAAGGGAAGCATTTAGACGTTTCCTCGTCTTACCCCGCTTTATGGTAATGTTTTATTAATATCAAATTAGCATTTAAAGGAAATGACATCAATTCTTGTATTTTCAACCATTCATTGTCCATTTTCTATGGAATGAATAGCATAATTTTCTTGTATTTTTCCTTGGCATGAAATTTACATAATTCGAAATTTTTTATCCGTGCAAGAACGGAGAAAGAATACAATTTTCCTGCGGCCGGGCGGCCTGTCGTAAGAGGCGACAAAACAACCCACAACCAGGTGGTAGGGCATCTGCCCGACTTGATGGCTACCACCCCTGGTCTAAAGTATGTCGGCATAACAACCATGAGTTGTCTTCCGGCATTTGTGATCAGGTTCCAGTCAGCACCTTTGGTGTTGCAAATGTCTATAGGTGATGGTAACCGCTTTCCATCAAGTGGGCCGTCTGTCTGTCTGCTGAGCTCTTGCAATAAAAAAAAAATTAAGTCCATTTTTGAGTGTAAAGTTATTTATTTTTGAAGTAAGACCGATATTGCACTCTTTCTGTTAGTATAGTGATCTATGACTTAATATTATTTTAAATATCTATATATATAAAAGAAAGTCGTGTTAGTTACACTATTTATAACTCAAGAACGGCTGTACCGATTTGGCTGAAAATTGGTGGGGAGGTAGCTTAGAACCAGGAGACGGACGTAGGATACTTTTTATCCCGTTGGAACCGGTAGGTGATTCAAAATTAAAATAAATACTCGTGTAACAAGTTGTATCGAATCTTTCATTCTTATATTATTATTCTTATTTATCTTCTATTATTATTTATATATATAAAAATCAATAATAATAATTATAATAATAATAATAATCGGCAGACAAACACACACATTGTATATCCCCAAATTAAGCAAGTTACGCTTGTGTTATGGGTAATATACAACGGACTACTCTGGGGCCGATCCCAGACACCCAGACCATAGTAAATAACGGAGAAAATACGTTTCCGAAATTTACTATACCAGGAATCGAATCCGGAGCCTCTACGTTGCAGCGAGTTAGGCCGGCACAGGCTTAGCCCGCTCAACCACAGAGGCCGTCAATGTTTGTATGTTTGTCCAATATGCGTTCCTACACCATTGATCAGATTGTGATGAAACTTTGGTAGGGTGTTCTGAGGACGCGTGCGAGATTCTGGCCCAAAAATCTATCTTTATACACAAAAAAAATCTGTTAGTGTGTCTGTCACTGAACTCTTCCTAAAGGATTGAACCGATTTTGATGAAATTTTTTCTATGTGTTCAAGTGGCTCCCGGGATGGTTTATATTTACAACTTGACCCGGTAGGTGGCGCCTCTAAACTCCTCCTAAACGATGGGACCGATTTTGATGATATTTTTTGTGTGTTTTCAAATGGATTCGAGAATTATTTAGATTAACAATTGGTCTCGGTACGTGGCGCTGCAATCGGGTTCTAGTTTATTATCTTTTATGGGCAGTACAACGTTTGCCGGGTACAACTAGTAAGTATGTAAAATTACACAGTTGTGGTCACAATGTTTATTACCTATAATAAAAATACAAAAAAAGCGTGTATACCATAATTATAACTAATTAGCTGTGCCCGCGACGTCGTCTGCGTGGAATTTGCTTTCAAAACCCTCCGATTTTGAAACATTTTTCATTGGTGCTCCGTTCCTATTGGTCTTAGCGTGATGATATATAACCTATAGCCTTCCTCGATAAATGGGCTATCCAACACTGCAAGAATTTTTTCAATCGGACCAACGGTTCCTGAGATTAGCGCGTTCAAACAAACAAACTCTTCAGCTTCATATATTAGTATAAGAGTATAAGATAGCGTTGATGATATATAGTCTATAGCCTTTCTCAATAAATGGGCTATTTAAAACTGAAAGATTTTTTCAAATCAGACCTGTAGTTCCTGAGATTAGCGCGTTCAAACACACAAACTCTTCAGCTTTATATATCAGTATAAGATATAAGATGTAACGCCATTTAATACATGTTCTATGAAAATAAATTAATTTGAATTCGGATAAGAGACTACATTTACAATGTGTTGTCTTCTCTCTCTTACGAACTTTTTTCCATCACATGGCGATAGATTTATATCATAATAATGAATAAATTCATATACAAAATATATCACTAATGATTAACTATAGCCGTATCCAATATAAGTATCATTTATCCACTGCATATATTTTCATTTCCGGTGGTATCCAATACATAAATAATCCGGCGTTTCCTATACCTCGTTAATAAATAGTTCACGTAATACATCCCCTTAATTCCCTGTAGATTGAGTAGCTTTGGATTTCTAACGTGAGTTGGATACTCGAACGGAACCGTGTATGGAGTCACTAGGCTTGCCACAGTACCACGCCTACCATCAGTGGACAAAATTCTAAAACATAGGTGGTATTTTCCAGGTGGTAGGGCATTTGCCCGACTGGATGGCTACCACCCCTCGTCTAAAGTATGTCGCCATAACAACCTTGAGTTGTGTTCCGGCATTAGTGACTAGGTTCCAGTGACCCTTAAGAGAGCAGCAGCGCATTTGTAGCCCCTTCGGTGTTGCAAATGTCCATAGGCGATGGTAACCGCTTTCAATCAAGTGGGCCGTCTGCCTGTCTGCTGAACTCCTGCAATATAAAAAAAAAAAACATAGTCTTTTATCCGGGCAGGAACGGAGAAAGAATACTAATTTACTAATTTAATTACTAGACATCGGATTATATGCATTTGCATGTTTGCATATGCCAATGCATATAAATCTATTTTTATAGTGTTATTGCATGTTTTGGTACTTTTTCATTGACAGTGCTTATTTCGGTAGTTATACTTGTCAGGCGTCTTATATTATGCCGACAACACGACGAAAAAATGATTGAACAGAGTAACGCCCTTCCGAGTTCACTATCGCAGGTTCGTGGCAAAATAAATGCAATTTTGTATAAAAACCCCGGTCTTGAAAGAATAAAGAAAATTGACGCATTTATCAACGGCACCGGACAAACTACCTGAAGAAGTCTCTGCAGAAATGGCGCCAAATTTCAAGTTCTGTCCGGTGACGTCAGTTGACGTCGAAAGGTCATTTTAAGCCTATAAATTAATATTAAGTGACAAACGGCACAAGTTTGCTGCAGAAAACCTGGAAAAATATGCTATTGTTTACTGCCACAAGAATTATAATAAGTAAATTATCGTAATAATAATTTATAACTAATATTAAGATATATTTAATATATAAATATAATGTGAAAGTAAACTTAAATTCTAATTAATCTAATAATAAATGGTTTATTGATTGTGCATATTTTGTGCATATTTCACCCCTTTTTAGTGCATATTTGCATGCATATTTTGCCATTTTGATAGTGCATATAATCCGATGTCTATTAATTACTAATAACGTTCCAGCGAATTTTGTGCTGAGACGTAGGCAGCCACCAATGTTCGTAGTACCATATAGCAGGACCAACTTGCTTAATAAGGCGCAGATGGCACAGGCCTTACGAACATATATATATATATATATATATATATATATATATATATATATTATGTGTACCATGCTATCGTATTAGTGGCAACTGTAATGATAGCGAGGTTTGTGAGCTAATAAATAAATAATTCCTGCGTTCAGACGGCCTCTCGTAAAGCCGCGTACTCATCTGCGAGCCGTAACTGTTGCAGTTACTGTAACTAAAAATCATAATGTAGACGTGGCCAAACCTGAAATGTTGGCGACACAACCGTTCGTGTAGTAAACTCTTTAGCTATTCTCATATTACGTGCCTGCTGTTGGGCAATGGTAAATTCATGAATTTTGCTATTACGTTTTCTATGAAATGAATAATCCATCTAAAAAGTTTTTTTTTTATTTTTTTATAAATATACTGGGACTAGCTGTGCCCGCGACGTCATCCTCGTAGAATTCGTTTTCAAAACCCTCCGATTTTGAAACATTCTTCATTGGTGCTCCGCTCCTATTGGTCTTAGCGTGATTATATATAGCCTATAGCCTTTCTCGTTAAATGGGCTATCTAACACTGAAAGAATTTTTCAAATCAGACCAGTAGTTCCTGAGATTAGCGCGTTTAAACAAACAAACTCTTCAGCTTTATATATTAGTATATGATTCGTCCGCGACTTCGTCCACGTTAGACGGAATAAGCTAATTTATACGTGCCCTAATAACTTGAAACCACTACCGGGAAAATCCCGTAGCATTCCCGGGATATAAAGTATCACAGATTTTAAGTCCAGGAATATCCTATCGATTAGCGAAAACCGCATCGAAATCGGTCCAGTAGTTTTCACGTGAATCCCGAACAAACAGACAAACATAAAAAATCTAAAATACAAAAGACTACACTTATATTATACTAGCTGTCTCGGCAGACGTTGTTCTGCCCTGAAGAAATAAAATTTAGAATCCGATTGCAGCGCCACCTACCGGGTACAATTGTCAATATGAACCATCCTCGAATACACTTGAACACACACAAAAAATTATCAAATCGGTCCAGCCGTTTAAGAGGAGTTCACTGTCAACACACATACAGAAGAATTATATATATAAAGATAATTATAGATTTTTTTCGTACATTAATAAACGATCTCATTCCACTGATTTGCCTTCTCTGTAATACGAGTCAGGAAGATGGGCCTACTTTGATAAAATAACTTGCTCCTGTACAGAGATTAGCTAGAGAAACTGAGATGCTAACAAATATTAATATATCAGGTCAGAAAACTCGGTCAAATTCGTATACAGAAGGATATGTGATAGTAATAAAGTTGACTTATATTCTCTTAAGTATTTTATAATATTACTAGCTGTCCCGACAGACGTTGTTCTGCCCTGAAGAAATAAAATTTAGAACCCGATTCCAGCGCCACCTACCGGATCCAAATGTAAGCTATCCTATCTTTCAAGTCGGATCAAACTGCACACGGTGTGCAAATTTGATTAAAATCGGTCAAGTACTTTAGGAGTCCATCGCGGACAAACAACGTGACACGTAATTCATATATATTGCTAGCTGTCCCGGCAGACATTGTTCTGCCCTAAAGAAATAAAATTTAGAACCCGATTCCAGCGCCACCTACCGGGTCCAAATGTAAGCTATCCTATCTTTCAAGTCGGATCAAACTGCACACGGTGTGCAAATTTGATTAAAATCGGTCAAGTAGTTTAGGAGTCCATCGCGGACAAACAACGTGACACGTAATTCATATATATTACTAACTGTCCCGGCAGACGTTGTTCTGCCCTGAAGAAATAAAATAGTCCTGTCTGTGATAATTGATCGTTCCCAGTAGAGCAGATATTGACCATTGTCAAGAACTGGCTCGGGTTTGTATTGATAATAAGGTACCTCCGACGAGACAAGTCCGTATTTAAGAGCAAGTTGCTGGTGGATGATCCTACTAGGTTGTGCCTGTGCAAGTACTCGCTGTTAGCAAAACGAGAACAACCGGAAGTGACATGTCTGAGAGACTCACCAGGGCAGTGGCATGCCCGACATATGTCAAGCGTGCCATCCTTCAGAATGTACTTCCGGTAGATGTTCGTCTTGATAACCTCGTCCATAATTGCACAGACAAACCCTTCGGTTTCCCCAAATAAGTCACCGCAACGTAGCCAGTTCACCGACGCTGGTAGATCCACATCAGGCCCTGTTAAAGCCTGATAGAACCTGCCATGCAGCTCCTTGCTCTTCCATACGTCCATACGATCAGAGGCACTCATTACCAACGGTCTCTGCCAGTTCTGTTTTGCTAGGGATAGCGGGGTGAACCCTTATTATTATTACTATGTATTGGTCTAATGCTAGCTGCTAAGGCCAGCGCTGTTCTTCCGCCTGAGACCAGCAGGTGGAGTCACGGAGGACAGTACAACACAAATAATGTATCAAAACAGGTTATTACACATACTTACATCGAAATGATAATAATAAACATATATACATAGATATATAAACATAGTGAGATACGTGAACAAAAAACAAAATAATAATTACAGACAAAAGTCCAAAAAAAGCTGCAACGGACTTTGACTAAGACGTCTAGTAAGTCTACATTCACGTTGGAATCTTCCGATGAAAAGATTGTGCTCCCGGTTGGACATTTTTAATGACCTAAGTCCGTTTGCAAATCAGTATTCCATATTACCTTGCTGCCTAATCTGTTAAAGAAAGAAAGAAAAATATTTTAAAAACATACATAGCTTCACGCCAGTTCCCTTGCAGGGTAGGCACGATCAGCAAAGCGCCGTTCAGGCTTATTCTTACACACCTCACTTGCTTCTGTGACATTCATAACTCTTGTCATGCACGCTCGTCTGTTCTTAAGGCTCCTGACATCACCTTCTGCTAGTACACAATCAATTTGATCATGGAAGGTGTGTCGTGGCCTTCCACGACTTCTGCATCCATCCACTTTTGCATTGTATATCTGTTTAGTCATTCTTTCATCATGCATTAATATTTTATTTAGGACAAAAACTAAGTTAATATAAATAGAAATAAAAAACAATAGAAACAAAATAAGTCCTAAATTGGACCCGGTCTCAGCATAATGCTAGCCAACAAGGACCAGCGCTGTTCTTCCGTCTGAGACCAGAAAGTGAAGTCACGGTGGACGGTAATGTCATAGTTATAAGGTCGTTTCACGTATGTTGATGTAACGATGGGTTCAATGCCTTATTTGTGAAGGCAAAACTTCTTAAAACAAAAGGCGACATTATCGCCAAAAGCGATCTGTTTATATGTGATTATCTAATATATAAAATTCTCGTGTCACAGTGTTAGTTACCATACTCCTCCGAAACGGCTTGACCGATTTTTATGAAATTTTATATGCATATTCAGTAGGTCTGAGAATCGGCTACTATCTATTTTTCATACCCCTAAGTGATAAGGGTTGTCCACTCCTAAGATTTTTTTTTTTATAATGTTGCATTAAAAAATACATACAACCCTAAATTTTCAACCCTCTACGATCTACCGCTATTTTTTATTGGTTAATTATAAACTAATTTTTTGACCAGATTTTTAATCTTATTTTGTCATGACTTAGAATTAAAAAAAAAATATATTACTCTTAATTTTCCACCTCTCTACTATCAACCCCTATTTATCCATCGTGATTTCTATTTAACTATCAATCGATCAGTTATCCCCGCTAGATGTCTACCGTTGTGACCTCTCATCCAGCAAACATCACGGAGTAGGGATGAGTGGGTTCCCGGATGGTTTAGATTCACAATTAGAACCGGTAGGTGGTGCTGAGATCGGGTTCTAGAATTTTATTTTTTAAAGGCCGGACAATGTCTGCCGGCGCCGCTAGTATATTTATATGTGACAACTTCTCAAAAAACTTCTCTACCCTGCCTTTTGGTTTTCTGTGTTTTTTATAAATGATAAATATTTGCAATTGTATGTTGAATAACGTAGTAGAATTCTAGTTCATGGGAAACTGATGTAACGCAGAGACTACCAGTCAGTCTTAATAAAACTTCCATTTTTAGGAATCGTGTTCAACAACTTTGACCAGGTTATGATAGTGTTGTAGTGAGATATAACATCGATATATTCACATATTTATAATTTACTAGGGTGTTACTTGCTCTATTTTAACCCAGATTATTTTGAAAGCAAGCATTCACACAGGTTACATTGCATTACATTTTTGTCTAGGCGCTGTTCACCTATTTAATCCGTGCAGGAACGGAGGAAGAATAAAATTTCCTGTGGCCGGGCGGCCTGTCGTAAGAGGCGACGAAAACACTCAACAGGCATTTGCCTGGATGGCTACCATCTCTGGTCTAAAGTATGCCGCCATAACAACCTTGAGTTGTGTTCCGGCATTAGTGGCCAGGTTCCAGTCTCCCTTTAGAGGGCGGCAGCACATTGTTAGCAACGTAGTGTTGCAAATGTCCATAGGCGATGGAGACCGCTTTCCATCAGGTGGGTCAAAAAACCCCGGAAAATTTTCAAATCACTTAATTGAGTACTGATTTTAAGCACCTGTTAATTATGCATTATTTTTATTTATATTTTCTTTTGATTTCTATTCTTCTGTGCGTGTGTATGTGACTGAACTCATAAACGGCTGGACCAATTACGATGAATTTTTTTGGGTGTATTCAGGTGGATTCGAAAACGTTTTACATTCTCAATCCGACCCGTTGGGTGGCGCTGCAATCAAGTTTTAATTTTTTTTTCTTCAGGACAGCGCATAAACGTCCCATTGTTGGGTTCGGGCCTCCCACTATTGGGGAACTGACAGTATACCCGCCACGCTTTCCAAGGCAGCTTGGCAGGTTTGACACATCGGTTATCTTGATGTGCAGGTTTCATCACGATGTTTTCATTCATCGTTGTTAGAAATTACATTCGGTCAGAAAATTGTCTAAGTGGTGCAAACGTTCTGGTCAGGATCAGAACCCGTACCCTTTGAGATTGGGACTCGTGCGCTACCACGACTGATGGGTTATAGTGTGCTCTTTAACGGGAAGCTGCTGAGGCCGGAGATGCAAGATTTCATTCCTAGTTTCAGGTTTAGTCACTAATATATTGTTACATGCCGACAAAAGCAAATGCACACCTGCCTGCCATAAATAACAGTTTATTACCTTCCCGCTAACACAGCGTTGTTATAAACATTTTTCATTATCTAAAATTTTATTTAAGTATCTAAGTACTCTACATTATCATTTTATTGATATAGAATGAAAGCTTTATTATTAAAATATGCGAAAGTCTTAATAATCTATAATATTATAAAATTGTAAAAGTGTAGACTTTTGTTTCTTAAATTTTTTGTGTCTGTCTTGTTCGGGATTCACACAAAAACTACTAGGCCGATTTCGGTGTGGTTTTCGCTGGTCGATAGTAAATTGCCGTACTTAAAATCTACCGTACTTCATAACCCGAGAATCCAACGGGAATTTTCTTCAGACAGGTTTAAAATGGCAAGGTCGAAAAAATGGTCCAATGAAAATTTTTACCTTTAGTAATATCGGTTTTTACGGGAATTTCCGGGATTCATGTATTTTCATACTAAAAAAATCCATTAACCTTCTGAAAATAACGTTTCAATTTTATAATTAGCAAACTAACTGCAATCTTTGTTTACTGTCCAACGTGGACAAATTGACGATAAAATACTAGTATCTATATAATTAATAAAACTACTACTTTTCAGTGGCTGAAACGTCGGAAAAACCAAAATCAAATAAAAATTACCGCGCTTAAAACCGTTAAAACGTAGTTTTATTATGTATACAAGACGCGAAAACTTAAGAAAATACTTACTTTGTCACTTATTCCTTGGAAGATGGGACGGCCGCTTGTTTGGGACGCGACATGTGTAGACACTCTGGCCCCGTCGCATCTTCCAATGACTGAGTTAGAGGCTGGCAACGCTGCTTCAAAAGCTGAAGCTCTCAAACGGCGCAAATATGGAACCTTAGGAAGGGGTTACATATTTGTGCCGTTTGGAGTTGAAACATTAGGTCCGTGGGGTCCGTCGGCAAAGAGTTTCTTCAAAGAGATTTGCAAGAAACTCTTTGATGCCACCCGTGATCAGAAGGCTGGCTCATATTTCGCCCAACAAATAAGCATCGCCATACAGCGCGGCAATGCAGCCAGCCTTCTGGGCACGCTCCCATCTGGCAGCGATTTGTTACACAGTCTATAATCGCTTGTACTGTATATTAAATAATAAGATAGTTTAGTTTAAAACTTCTTTTAGAAAATATTATCTATATAATTAGGTTGTCTCTGAAATAATTTTTTATCATTATCAAAAATCTTGTTTAAATATTTTCGTAGATGCCTTAAGAAATCGAATTAATTATTCACTTCAATTGTTCATAAGTTTGCATATTAAGTCAATATATTTTATAACTTCAACGCTATCAAGAATACATTAAAACTTTTAACAAACCGCTTACTTCAATTTGCGATACGTGAAATTGAAAGATATTTATTTGATATATATCTCATTTAACATAATAAGGGTAGGACATGTTTGTGGGTAGATAAAAATCAAATCAGCTGAAAAACAAACGTTTTATTTTATCCATTTTTTAACGGTCTAGAGCGAAAGATATGGCAAGCTTGTAAGGTCATTATTATAACTATAACATTATTTTTCTTTCCTTTTATTGTCTTGGTCTTATTGAGTATGCATTGTTTGCTACAACTCCATTAATTCTTCAAAAAGTAATTCTGTAACATACTTCTGTACAAAACTTATACAAAAAGAGGATTTGAGATATAAATAGAATATGAAGAAGGCCCAGCTTGCTATACACAACGCGGTGCTGGTACCTACGCTCACGTATGGAAGCGAGAGTTGGGTATGGAAGAGAGAGCATGAATGTAGAGTAAACGCGGTCGAGATGCGAGCACTGCGCAAAATGTGCGGAGTGACGCTCGCGGACCGCGTTCGTAATACCGAAGTAAGAAAGAGAGTTGGTCTGAAAGAGAGTGTCGGGGTGAAGGTAAGGAAAGAATGCATGATGAAAGAATGACTAAACAGATATACAATGCAAAAGTGGATGGATGCAGAAGTCGTGGAAGGCCACGACACACCTTCCATGATCAAATTGATCGTGTACTAGCAGAAGGTGATGTCAGGAGCCTTAAGAACAGACGAGCGTGCATGACAAGAGCTATGAATGTCAAAGAAGCAAGTGAGGTGTGTAAAAATACCCCGCAAGGGAACTGGCGTGAAGTTATGTATGTATGTAATAGAATATGAAATATAAAGAAAAGCAATATTTAGCTAGACGTGTTGCTGGGGAGTTTCTTGCCGCTTCTTCTCCTTTACAACGTTGCGAAGCGGTGTACATAGAATAGGAAGTAAAAATTAAATTTTAACTTACATGTATAACCTTCAAACAGTGTTCTCCAGTGGAACTTATTTTGAATAAAAACTTTTGAATTTGAATTTGAAAAGAAAGTCGTGTTAGTTACACTATTTATAAGTCAAGAACGGCTGTACCGTTTTCGCTGAAAATTGGTGGAGAGGTAGCTTAGAACCAGGAGACAGACATACGATACTTTTTATCCCGTTGAAACCGGTAGGTGGCGCTGAGATCGGGTTCTAGAATCCTCCTAATCACCTGGACCGATTTTGGTGATTTTGTTTTTGTGTGTTCGAGTGGGTCCCCGGATGGTTTAAATCCACAATTGGAACCGGTAGGTGGCGCTGGGATTGTGTGCTAGATTTTTATTTTTTTCAGAGCAGGACAACGTTTGCCAGGGCCGCTAGTAGTTTATATAGAGAAGGAGCATGCTACATGCTAATATTTTTTTTAATTATGCATAAAAAATACATTAAATCAATAAAAAAAAACATTACACACACTACCATGTATTTGACACACACACGCATATATACTCTTTTGTTTATTGTTCAAGTCAAATTAACAGTGTATATATAGCCTTTGCGAAATCTGTGATTATAGAGGTATAGTCTTTGACAACAGAACCTTAATAATGTTCAAACTTATTACAAAATTTATTTATTTATATTAATTCATTAACAAAAAATATTTGTGTCTGAAATTATATTCAGTACGTAGTCATAATTACAATTATAAAAAAAAACTAATTTACAATAAACATTATTAATTTTACAAAAATATGTCACTAGGAAGGCATTTTTATATAATTATATTGTTATTTAAGCACAAAAATATTCGTCAACTGAATAATATGCTTGTTTAAGAAGGAATGCTTTGACATTACGCTTTAAATATTGCATTTTGTATATATTTAGCTTTAGGTAAGGGGGTAATTTGTTGAAAATTTCAACAGCCTGATATGTGAAACTGTGCTTGACAACATTTAAAGATGGCATTATTTTATTGTTTAAATCTTTCCTTCTTGTAGCTTCTCTAATTTTTCTTTCTTCCTTCGTCTCAAACTGTGTAATATTTTTTGCGAGAAAAGTGAGGACAACCAGTATATAAAGGCATTAAGCGGGCAATTAAATTAATTATGGTCGAATTTCGATCACTGGACGACCACTAGTTTTATTTACATACATACATACATACATAACTTCACGCCAGTTCCCTTGCGGGGTAGGCACGAACAACAGAGTGCCATTTAGGCTTATTCTTACACACCTCACTTGCCTCTTTGACATTCATAACTCTTGTCATGCAAGCTCGTCTGTTCTTAAGGCTTCTGACATCACCTTCTGCTAGTACACGATCAATTTGATCATGGAAGGTGTGTCGTGGCCTTCCACGACTTCTGCATCCATCCACTTTTGCATTGTATATCTGTTTAGTCATTCTTTCATCATGCATTCTTTCCACATGCCCGAACCACCGGAGCATTCCTTTCCTTACCTTCACCCCGACACTCTCTTTCAGACCAACTCTCTTTCTTACTTCGGTATTACGAACGCGGTCCGCGAGCGTCACTCCGCAGATTTTGCGCAGTGCTTGCATCTCGACCGCGTTTACTCTACTTTCATGCTCTTTCTTCCATACCCAACTCTCGCTTCCATACGTGAGCGTAGGTACCAGCACCGCGTTGTGTACGGCGAGCTGGGCCTTCTGGCTGAGGTTCTTAGCGCCTAGAAGTTTACCTAACGCTCCATTCAAACTATTCCCCAAATTCACTCTTCTTTCTATATCAGCGGTGTACCTTCCATCCCTGCTAAAAGTACATCCAAGATATACATTATTTACATATAATAGCTAACCCAGTGATAATCATTTATCACCACATTCGTACGTACAATCGTGGTTTTAATCGATACTCGCCCATCACTATGCATCGATTATAAGTTGAAATTGAACCAGTTGACGATCGAGTTCGCGGATTTTATTCGAAAACTTGTCGAAACAGGGAAATTGTGTGTCGCCTTCCTGTCGAAATGCAAGCAATTCGTAGCAGAGACGTTTTAAACAGTTTTTCGCTTGTTCACTAACGATTTGTTCGACGGAAATACGATCAAAGTTTTCGACATTTATGGTTTTATTACACCTTGTTAGTACAAAGTCACTGTTACAGTAAGTAATTCATTGTTTATGGTTTTCGACGGCCTCCTTATATATATATATATATATACATACATACATAACTTCACGCCAGTTCCCTTGCGGGCTAGGCACGAACAACAGAGCGCCATTTAGACTTATTCTCATAACTCTTTTCATGCACGCTCGTCTGTTCTTAAGGCTCCTGACATCACCTTCTGCTAGTACACGATCAATTTGATCATGGAAGGTGTGTCGTGGTCTTCCACGACGTCTGCATCTATCCACTTTTGCATTGTACATCTGTTTAGTCATTCTTTCATCATGCCCGAAACACCGGAGCATTCCTTTCCTTACCTTCACCTCGACACCCTCTTTCAGACCAACTCTCTTTCTTACTTCGGTATTACGAACGCGGTCCGCGAGCGTCACTCCGCAGATTTTGCACCTTATATGTTTGTATTATAATAATGTTACGAGCTACACAGGACTCGAATTAAAAATGCCATCGGAATTACTAAAGAGTTTATTAGAACTGTACAAACACCTATAAAACAGGTACAAGTATACTGGATACAACCAGTAACACTGCAGGATTCAATAACACGCGCAAAATCCGTCACTATATCGCTCGTCGAATGTACTACACACGTCTTACTCGTTTCGTAGTCGTCGCTTGACTGCCGATCTCTACATTCGGGCATTCCTTTATACTCAGCTTACAATATGTCACGACCGTGTAAACAATGATTTCCAAGAACCACACCTGGCCACTGTCGACGCTATTTTCAGAAAACATAATTCTGCACACCTGCAGGATTATGCCTGCGAACGGCCATAAACAAGTACAATAACAATAGGCTATTGTCTAATTGCAAATTTTAAACACAAAGAAAACAAAAGAACTCCGAATGCAAGAAAGGTAATAACTGCGTTTTACGACAGGCAAACAACAACAATTTAACAATAATAATAATCGGCAGACAAACACACACGTTGTATATGCCCAAGCTAAGCAAGTTACTCTTGTGTTATGCGTAATATACAATGGCCCACTCTGGGGCCGATCCCAGACACCCAGACCATAGTAAATAACAAGAAGGGTCGATTCCGAAATTTACCATGCCAGGATCGAACCCGGAGCTTCTGGGTTCCAGCGAGTTTGGTGAAGACTTTGCCCGCTCAACCACAGAGGCCGCCTAATATTATAGAATACAATATTCCTTATTGCACACACTATTTTAACACACAAAATTCTTAACAAGCCGTGTCTGTAAAATGAAGCTATAAAAAAAACTGGAATAGACTATATAAACGATGGAGGACACGATGCATTTTTTTAGTGTGTCTGTTTGTTCGGCATTCACATAAAAACTACTGGGCCGATTATGATGCGATTTTCGCTGATTGACAGCAAATTCTTAGACTTAACTTACTTAAACAGTTATATTGAGTTTTGTCAAAAATCACCCTAAAAATTCGTTTACGGAGTAAAAACATTTATCCAACAGCCATTTGTGTAGTTTTTGTTTGAATATATTTGTGGACAGATACTTAAAGTCTCTGTAGCTAAAAAGCAAGGAGAGACTTTATCTAGGTTATTTTTTTTAATTAATATAATTTAAATAAAATAACTAATAATTCTATCCGTGCAGGAACGGAGAAAGAATACAATTTCCTGCGGCCTGGCGGCCTGTCGTAAGGGAAACCACTTTCTATCACAGTTGGGCCGTCAGCCCTTTAGCAATAACAAAAAGGTTTTTTGAAAAGTACAATAACGTTATTCTTCCACTAAATGAGCGATAATCTAATAACCGATGTGTGAAAATATGAAGATCAAAGCCCAGATGTGGGCCGATTATGGCTTGAGATATATTGTTTTGCAACATCACGCTTCAACCCAAAGAAACAGAGCAGCATTGTAACAAAGTATAATGACACAGCTAGTATATGTTGAAGGTGACATTACTGCCTGGCACTAACGGAAGACCAGCGTTGGTTGTGATCAACCAGCATTTGCTGAGTTAGGGCCTGTTTAGAGTTAGTTAAGTTTTGGCTTTTATTAAACTGCTTATGTATACTTTAATAATTTTAAATAACTCTAAATAAACATTATTTTCTTTCTTTTCTTTTCTTTCTTTCTTTCTTTCTATATTACGAGCTACGAAAACAGCTAAGCCATTAAATGTAAAACATAAAGCATTCGAGAAAAAATTCGCAATTCCTCGCCTTTTCCCGGCAAGAGATCGTTTCGAATAGCAACACGGGATTTTCTTTATTGAGACAATAATCGTAACAACTGAGCATAAAGGCTGTAATATACTGCCTGTTACCATAAACTGGTTCTTACTTAAGGCTAGTGTTTTGGAAATATAAGGATTTAATAGGGAACAGAGTGTCGAGATTGGTACGTACGGTGTTAAATATGATAATTCGTACTTTGGTGTTATACATTGTTGTATGGATGGAGCCGCAGTTATTGTCGGCTTTTTCTAGTTTTATATTTATTTATACATACATACATAACTTCACGCCAGTTCCCTTGCGGGGTAGGCACGAACAACAGAGCGCCATTTAGGCTTATTCTTACACACCTCACTTGCCTCTTTGACATTCATAACTCTTGTCATGCAAGCTCGTCTGTTCTTAAGGCTCCTGACATCACCTTCCGCTAGTACACGATCAATTTGATCATGGAAGGTGTGTCATGGCCTTCCACGACTTCTGCGTCCATCCACTTTTGCATTGTATATCTGTTTAGTCATTCTTTCATCATGCATTCTTTCCACATGCCCGAACCACCGGAGCATTCCTTTCCTTACCTTCACCCCGACACTCTCTTTCAGACCAACTCTCTTTCTTACTTCGGTATTAAGAACGAATATATTTTATGTAAGAGTATATCATTATTTTTTTTACATATATCATATTAGTATAATGCATGCGTGCATGACAAGAGTTTTGAATGTCAAAGAAGCAAGTGAGGTGTGTAAGAATAAGCCTAAATGGCGCTCTGTTGTTCGTGCCTACCCCGCAAGGGAACTGGCGTGAAGTTATGTATGTATGTATGTATATTAGTATAATTTTTATATTTTATTAATTTATATATAATGTATCCGTATATACAGCGTAAACTCTATATAACGACACGAGTTGTCGTTAAATGGAGTGAAGTCTGTTATTTTTGTCTGACGTCTTTTGCTGCATCAGTAATTTTGTATTTTTTTTTACTTATTTTATTCATATATTGAGGCATCTCGGCGATTAAGGAAGCACCTAGAAATTTAGGTACTTCGGAATTTCTTAAAAATTCTAGTTTACGGTTTACGGGCTAGAATAATAAAGCTATAAAAGAACGTAGACAGACAGCTACACAGTTTTTACTCATTTTGGCAACTTAAAAGGTACTTTTTTATTACTTAATCGTTGTCGTTATTGAGTGGGTGTAATGCTATATAGAGTGTATCACTGTATGGAAGACGACCTTTTTTTATGGCCAGGGGAAATCCGCTTGAGGACCATAAGCCGCGACAAGGGCAGAACCTTGGGGGGATAATTCGCGACCCCTGTGTGGGATTCGCCAGATCGGGGGTGGCACCAGCATTCCCAGTCACAACTGGTGCCATGCTATTGCCACTCCGCAGTTAGGGATACCCACTAAAACCCCTGGGTGTTCCGTCCTGCGCATTATGTCAGGGTTACGAGACGAAGGCGAGCTTTTTTTTTTTTTTTTTTGGTTTTGAGGCGAGGGAAAATGCTTAACCGATTTACGCACAAACTAGGTCGTTGCTAGGGGAACGACACGCGTCGGTCGGGGGCGATAACACTGCAGCAATAGTATGCTCTTGGCAGCGCTCCGTCCGCGATCGACGTCACAGAATAGTGTGGAAGACTCCGAGCGTTGCTGCACGGGCGAGCAACCCCAATACCCACTAAAAACCCCCTCCTCCCTGACGACCCTGCGCTTTGAATGTGTTGGAAAGGCTGAGATTTAGAACATAGTTACGCCCAGCCGAAACGAAGGCGAGCTAAACCAACCAAAGCCAAGTGATTTAGACGCTTAAGGGAGTTTGTCGTTAAATCGAGTGACGTTACATGGAGTTTATTTACACTGTATTTATAATATACTGATTCGGTAGTGAGAATTTTTTTTATTTCAGGAGTTCAGCAGACAGGCAGACGGCCCACTTGATGGAAAGCGGTTACCATCGCCTATGGACATTTGCAACACCAATGGTGCTACAAATGCGCGGCTGCTCTCTTAAGGGAGACTGGAACCTGGTCACTAATGCCGGAACACAACTCAAGGTTGTTATGGCGACACACTTTAGACCAGGGGTGTTAGTCATCCAGTCGGGCAAATGCCCTACCACCTGGCTGTGGGTTGTTAAGTCGCTTCTTACGACAGGCCACCCGGCCGCAGGAAATTGTATTCTTTCTCCGTTCCTGCACTCAAAATTTTGTGCGTGTATATATGCTGTTTACACGCAGCAATATACTCACAGATAATTCTTCTCTAATTTTTATGAAAATTAATAGAATTCCTTTAGACTACATCCGTCAACATATTGTTACGAGTGCGGGACTCGAATTAAAATGCCGTTGGAATTACTATAGAATTTATTAGAACTATACAAACACGTATAACACAGGTACAAATAACTGGACACAACCAGTACAAATAGCACGAGTCAATAACACGCGCAAAGTTCGTCACTATGCAGCTTATCGAATGTACACACGTCTTCCTAGCTCAAACAGATCTCTAGATCCGAATGTTTCTCACTTCACTACATTACCAAACCTTTTAACCTTAAAATACATTTCGCAACTACTTCAGGGCTAATTTAAGTTTGGATAGACCGAAACGCTGTCGGAACCCCGCGGTCACCACATCCTTCCAACTTTCAATTGCCCTTCAGAATAACTTAGTTCCTTTGCGAAAACACACAGCGCCTTCGTGAACTTTATCCTTACCGCAGTTTCTTCACCCATTATTATATTTCATTCTATGCTAGAACTATATATATATTTAAAAAGCTCCAGCAGCTAACTGTGCCTTGTCACTATTATAAAGAGGTGAAGTTTGTGACGTTGTAGGGGGTAATCTCCGAAACTACTGAACCGATTTAAAAAATTCATTCACTGTTGGCAAGCTACACTATTCCCGGTTGACATAGGCTATATTATATTTTCAAAAAAAATTAGAGACCCTAGCTAGAACTCCAATAGTGTAACCCAAGGTTTAAAAAAATACCTAAAATCGCGTGCGCTGCCGAAAACTATTAATGATAGAATAAAATAATGTACTACGACTTTGCAGAACACGTCCTTTTTGTACAAAAATGTCGCGTCAGCGTATGTCTAGCTATTATAGTTATACCACAATAAGTGTTCTTTTATTTTTAAAATTTAATTAAAATGCCGCCGCGAGAAAAGGCTCTTTATTTGTATCTTGGTATTCATCCGTATCAAAATAAATTACTTCATATTGAAGACTGCTTCAATACCTTGATATAACTTTTTTAATTATTTAATTCGGACATTCCATTCGAAAGATATCACGAGTTAAAAAATGTATGCATTAGAAAAAAGTTGCGTGGTAGCCGCGCACCCTACTCGGCTAGATAGGCTTATGCGATATAGGCGTCACAGGGGTACGGTCAGTACGGGAGGGGAAATATTTTGAATTTGCTTAGTAGATAATTAAACTCAACAAAAAATAAAGAGGTAAAGTTTGTGAGTTGTGCCGTTGTAGGGGGTAATCTCTGGATCTACTAAACCGATTTTGAAAATTCTTTTACCGGTGGAAAGCTACATTATTCTTGAGTGATATAGGGTATATTTGATTGTGATTAATAATAAGTGTTTTTTTTTTATTTTTTTCTGATGCCCAGCGAAGTGGACACGGGTCAGCTAGTATGTATATAAAACAAGTTGAAATATTCGTAAAAGAAAATCCCGAACTGCGGACACGGCAACTTCGGGTAAACCAGATAATAGAATATTGTTGCCCAGCTGCAAATTGTCACTACAGAAAAATTCAAATTACATGTCGGTCCCGAAGATTTTAAATATCTGCCCACAAATCTATCCAAACAAAGACTACACAAATGGCTGTTGCATAATAGTACATTATGGTACTAGTGTGTAACATTGGTGATTACCGCCGAGGCGCCATTGAGACTCGAGCCGTAGGCGAGGGTCTTAAGAGAGCCGAGGACGGTAATCATCAATACACACGTGTATCATACGACGTTTTTCAACACACTTGTGAATAAAATAACAACAAAAACTCATTTTATTTAGTAGATAAAAAAAAGTTATATATGAGTGAAAGTTTTATTTATTAAACACGTACGAGTTAAAATTATCTATTTAAATAAGAAGTTGCATGAAATGAGCAAGCAATAGGAACATTAATTTATTTGTTCTATAGAACACGATCTTTTTTTTTTTGAATAAAAACTTTTTTAAGAACAAAGCAACTCAACCAATAAAATTTAAAAAAAAAAAACTATAACTCACTAGTGAGTTATAATGTTTTTTACTCACAGTTTGATAATGGGTGTCATTCTGTGCCTAATTGCGGTGACCATAGAGCCACTTTATGAGCAAGTGTGTTGAAAAAACATTTTCAACACACACACACACACACACACACACACAATTAGGCACAGAATGACACCCATTATCAAACTGTGAGTAAAAAACATTATAACTCACTAGTGAGTTTTAGTTTTTTTTTTTAAATTTTATTGGTTGAGTTGCTTTGTTCTTAAAAAAGTTTTTATTCAAAAAAAAAAGATCGTGTTCTATAGAACAAATAAATTAATGTTCCTATTGCTTGCTCATTTCATGCAACTTCTTATTTAAATAGATAATTTTAACTCGTACGTGTTTAATAAATAAAACTTTCACTCATATATAACTTTTTTTTATCTACTAAATAAAATGAGTTTTTGTTGTTATTTTATTCACAAGTGTGTTGAAAAACGTCGTATGATACACGTGTGTATTGATGATTACCGTCCTCGGCTCTCTTAAGACCCTCGCCTACGGCTCGAGTCTCAATGGCGCCTCGGCGGTAATCACCAATGTTACACACTAGTACCATAATGTACTATTACTCCGTAAACGAATTTTTAGGATAATTTTGTAAAAATTGTGATAATGTTTGTTTGATAATCTTAAAGACAATTTGCACGCCTCATCGGCAAAACATGTGAATCTTATATTCTTATCTCAACTCAAATTTATGTATCATGTTTTAAGCAATTGATTTGATATACTACACTACAGTAATATGTACTGGCTGCTTGGAAATTCAAAGATGTCCGTGTCCAACAAAATGCTTCTTTATACCTTTTTTTTTATTTATTTTTTATTGCAGGAGATCAGCAGGCAGGCAGACGGCCCACTTGATGGAAAGCGGTTACCATCGCCTATGGACATTTGCAACACCAAATATGCTACAAATGCGCTGCTGCTCTCTTAAGGGAGACTAGAACCTGGTCACTAATGCCGGAACACGACTCAAGGTTGTTATGGCGACATACTTTAGACCAGGGGTGGTAGCCATCCAGTCGGGCAAATGCCCTACCACCTGGCTGTGGGTTGTTAAGTCGCCTCTTACGACAGGCCGCCCGGCCGCAGGAAATTGTATTCTTTCTCCGTTCCTGCACGGATAATAAATACCTAAACAAGTCCTGATCTCAGTCTGGACCGGCCAATTTTCAATATCCGTGATCACTGCATAGGAAAACTGCTTTACAACCGCAGTTTACATTGGAAGTGGCGATGTACCTCCATGACAAGTAGTAAGAAAGAAAAAAACAAACATATATTTGGATGCATTGCGAGACATTAGAGAAAAAAAAGTAACACACTGTAAGAAACAATACGTATCACGATGGTACCAAGTAGGGGCAGTTCAGCAAATGCCAGACATAAATGTCTGACGCTGGTTTTCAACTGCACTCTGCGACGGACAAATGCCGCACTATTATTTCTTAAACACACATACATACATATATATAATAAGTACATTAGATCGCTAGAAGGAAAGGAATGCTCCGGTGGTTCGGGCATGTGGAAAGAATGCATGATGAAAGAATGACTAAACAGATATACAATGCAAAAGTGGATGGATGCCGAAGTCGTGGAAGGCCACGACACACCTTCCATGATCAAATTGATCGTGTACTAGCAGAAGGCGATGTCAGGAGCAAGTGAGGTTGTAAGAGAATGGCAGCCTACGAACTGCGTGCATGATGTGTAAGAGCTAGAGCTAAGACTGAAAATGTCCTAACATCGGAACTAGCAAGGTGAACCTGCAACCAACCTCTCGATACCCCTTAGCCACCTACACCCATGTTGTGATAAGATGTAGTAGTGGCACGCCTGAATGTTCCTTGCGCTCTAGTCCCCATAGTTCCCGTGCTCAGCCTAGCAAAAAATAAAAAACAAAAATACAACTGGCTAAATACGTACATTTACCTTCAATTTGAATAGAGGTATTTTTGCGGTTCAATCAGACAATATTAGTATATTTGGCTACAACACTAATACTTACATTTTAAATATCCCCCCTAGAAAGGTATTGAATTCGTCCACCGTGGAAAATACTTATTATGAGATAACCGAGATCACCCGATGGCGGGTGTCCCGTACCAATTTAACTTTTAATGAGCTATCCCGGATTTGACTCTGGTGCACCCATTCGTGGGTGTCATCTCTCGTCGCTTTGGTCCAATCCCTAGTATAGGATCCGGTAGTATGCGAAACGCATTTCCCTCGCCTCAAAAAAAAAACAAAAATACAACTGGCTAAATGTGTACATTTACCTTCAATTTGAATAGAGGTATTTTTGCGGCACCTCTCCCCCCCTCCACCGTGGGCCGAGATCACCCGATGGCGGGTGTCCCGTACTAATTTAACTTTTAATGAGCTATCCCGGAACAGACCGCGTTATTTCTCTACGCAATGCCTTTGTTTATTGTAGTAGTTTTTTGGAAAATCTTCATGTTAATTAGGTTATGACATAATATTGCTACGAATCGTGTATTCTGCGAAGTTATAATCCGTGACCGACCAGATGCTTAATTACCCTTGATATTTAACTTATCTGTAATTCCTTTGAATGTCAGGAGCCTTAAGAACGGACGAGCGTGCATGACAAGAGTTATGAATGTCACAGAAGCAAGTGAGGTATGTAAGAATATTATTCGTGCAGGAAAGGAGAAAGAATACAATTTCCTACGGCCGGGCGGCCTGTCGTAAGATGCGACTTAACAACCCACAAGCAGGTGGTAGGGCATTTGCCCGACTAGATGGCTACCACCCCTGGTCTAAAGTATGTCGCTATAACAACCTTGAGTGATGTTCCGGCATTAGTGATCAGGTTCCAGTCTCCTTTAAGAGAGCAGCAGCGAATTTGTAGCAACTTTGGTGTTGCAAATGTCCATAGGCGATTGTAACCGCTTTCCATCAAGTGGGCCGTCTGCCTGTCTGCTGATCTCCTGCAATAAAAAAATAAAATAAAAAAAAGCCTGAACGGCGCTCTGTTGTTCGTGCCTACCCCGCAAGGGAACTGGCGTGAAGTTATGTATGTATGTATGTAATTCTTTTAATGGTTATCTTAATTGTTTACCTGTTTGTGCTAATTTTCTAAGTATTCAAATATAACCATCTGTTGTCAATCACTAATCATTTTATGTTATGGCCGGCCTTCGAGTATAACATCATAAACCGTTTTCATTGTTCAAATTTCGTTGCAAGTTCTTAGAAGCCACGTTGTTTTGGATTAAATTTACAAGTTTGAGAACTCTAATGAATGGTCTGTACATATCTATTGGGGAGTTGAATTTAAAAGATCGTCCCGTTAAAACAGAGTTAATTGAGTTTCAACTGTGATCGAAATGTAACTAAATGTACATCTGGAAAGTGAATCTCACAGTGACAGATTTGGCACGTTTTACGTTATT
Source organism: Dendrolimus kikuchii (assembly GCA_019925095.2). Lineage (NCBI taxonomy): Eukaryota > Metazoa > Arthropoda > Insecta > Lepidoptera > Lasiocampidae > Dendrolimus > Dendrolimus kikuchii. Next base: position 22,441,553 of record CM034402.1, on the reverse strand, counting down.
ACGATCTCCTGCCTTACAGTATGGTCTTGTATTAGGTTAGTTTAAGAACTGTATATTACGCACTTCTAATAAAGTTTATGATCTGCATATATATATTTGTACATGTGAATCCAGTAACAGATTGCAGATTTCTAATGGGCGGTGCAATATTATTTCAGCACCTTGATGCTGCGTAACGGAAGCTCCTCTTAGGCCTCCCACGCACTAGGAAGCCTGGCAGCCATTAGATCGCGCCTAATTGCAGAGCAGCCCATTAGCTGCGTGCAGTCAGAGCAAGCGCAGGCGAATGTATGTGGCTGCCGTCAGTCTACGCACTCTTGTCGTAGCAACCAGACGTATCTTGCGTTCCTCACATAGGAGTATCAATGCCCTTGATTGATTTTCTCATATTAGTATCAAACGATTGCACTGACATTCTCGTGCAGTTAAAAAACCTTGGGTATTTACGAACATTCTCAAATAGGTACAAAATAAGCTTTTTGAGTGCCTTCTAGAAAAGGCCTATGAATCCAATGTAATTTTTTTGTTTTGTGCTTTTACGAGATAGGTAAATAAATGTAAGTTCTTCCACGTTCATATCGCACTTGATAACTGGCTGTTGATTGGCTGCTATAACTGACTGCTCATATATTTCAGCCGCCGCAGCCTGGCTGCGCAGCCAGGCTTCCTAGTTTGCAGCAAGCCTTAAAGCCAGCAGTGTTATGCCGCTCCGAGAGGAGTAGTGTCATATTCGATACCCAGGAGAACTTGTCATATAAGTAGCCTGGGGTTACTTATATGACAAGCTCACTATATTATTATTTGTCCATCTCAGGCTTTATTTTTAATAAATAGAAAATTAATGAAGTTTAGTTAGTTTTTCATCTGTGCAGGAACGGCCTGTCATAGGGGGCGACAAAACAACCCACAGCTAGGTGGTAGGGTATTTGCCCACCTCGATTATCATATTAATATACCATAAAATTTAAGTAATAACCTAAGCTTTTCTCAAGTTAAACAATTTCAATATTAAATAGTTCAACTTAGATTATGTTTAAATTATCACTCCTGTTGGGCGTCCCGAGACTCACACCGTCGTTTTTTTATATTTTCTTCTTTTTTTAAATTTGTAATTATTATTTGTTTTAATTTAGTTTTTTAATTAGTATTTATTGATTGTGTACTAGCAGAAGGTGATGTCAGGAGCTTTAAGAACAGACGACCGTGCATGACAAGAAGTATGAATGTGAAAGAAGCAAGTGAGGTGTGTAAGAATAAGCCTGAATGACGCTCTGTTGTTCGTGCCGACCCCGCAAGGGAACTGGCGTGAAGTTACGTATGTATGTATTATCTTATTTATGTTGCAGGTAATATAAAATATACAATTTAATTTCAGAAGGAAACTGTCATAATCCACCTCGAGTGTATTACTCGTCTAAATCAGCGCATAAAGTGCGTACTGCGGACTCCGGGCAATACGCGTAACACGGGAACATTGCGGTCATACGCGGTCATTCCGTTTTATCCTGCCATTACAGGCCGGCATAAACATTTGCCCGCATTTGGCCGGCAAATGGGGGGCCCACGCGTGACCCGCGAGCTGATGAGAACCTCCCTTGTTTATGGGCAGCATACCGACGATAGTTTTTCACTCGTTTACTGCGAATTCAAAGGATACGTGATCGTGTATGTATGCGTTGTTCGCCTTGTCAGCTTTAATCACTCAGTCTGTACACCGTGTCGCGTTTGGGTGTCAACACGTAAACTCGGGGGACATCTATCTATGTGAAGGGTGAGCCCCTATAGGGTGGAGGAGCGAGATGGAATGCTCCTCCGTCTTAAAGGAAGATCTCTTAGCGAGGCTAATGTTGTTCCTCGCAGGCCTAGGCCCATCCGTTATAGTTGAAATTTTTGTATATATTCTTTGTATGTTTCGGGAAACGTTTGTGACATCAATTATTGCACAGCGCCATCTATTCTCTTCTAAGTGTTCCGCTACATATATATACCTATGATATAGACAATTTTTTATTTTTTATTAATAAACTATCTTTACTTATACTTACATAATATTATAAAGAGGTAAAGTTTGTGAGTTTGTGACGTTGTAGGGGGTAATCTCTGGGTCTACTGACCCGATTTTAAACATTCTTATACTGTTCGAAAGCTATGTTAACAAGGAGTGTCATAGGCTATATAACATGACGCTATATACCACGGGAGTGGGACAGAGCGCGGGTGAGACCGCGCCGGACCGCTAGTCTATATAATTATGTAATTATGTATTCTATCACGAATATATATATATATATATTTTTATTGCAGGAGATCAGCAGACAGGCAAACGGCCCACTTGATGGAAAGCGGTTATCATCGTTTATGGACATTTGCAACAGCAAAGTTGCTACAAATGCGCTGCTGCTCTCTTAAGGGAAACTGGAACCTGGTCACTAATGGCGGAACACAACTCAAGGTTGTTATGGCGACATACTTTAGACCAGGGGTAGTAGCCATCCAGTCAGGCAAATGCCTTACCACCTGGCTGTGGGTTGTTTTGTCGCCTCTTACGACAGGCCGCCACGATACGATAAAAAAAAATTAAAGGCCCACGCGCACAAGTAACAGCTAGTAATCAATACAGATAAGTATCACATATGTTTATTTTTTTATTTATTTATTATTAAAAAGTATCCAACAGTATTTCCATAAATTTAAGGCCTAACAATACATAACAATAAATCTAAACCAAAAATGGATACTAAGGGCCTTACTTATAATCGTTTGTTAAAATTTAAGAAACTGCTCAGCAACTGATTAGTGCAAATCTTACCCATAAAAACCTCTTTTGTCAAATATTTTGGGTACAACGTTAATCATTCCAAATTCGTTTCTCTGTGCTCCTCTTAGGTAAACAACAGGTAATACACGTTTATAAGTGAAAAAAAAAGATATTCCTTGATTAGAGTCTGATTCCGATTCCCTTACTTAAGAGATGCCTAATCGTTTCTTAACGAGATTATTATAAGTAAGGCCGTTATAATCTAGAAAAAGAACAGAATCAAATACTAAGTTACACTAGAGCAAAATTAATTATGCAATCTATGCAATCTATCATACTGTTACACTTCTAACGAGAAAACTAAACACAACTAAAGGCCTTACTTATAATCGATTCTTAAATTAAAGAAACTGCTCAGCGACTGATTAGTGAAAATCTTACCCATAAACTCCTCTTTAGTCAAATATTTTGGGTACAACGTTAATCATTCAAATTTGGTTTCTCTGTGCTCCTCTTAGGTAAACAACAGGTAATACACGTTTATAAGTGAAAAAAAAGATATTCATTGATTAGGGTCTGATTCCGATTCCCTTACTTAAGAGATGCCTAATCGTTTCTTAACGAGATTATTATAAGTAAGGCCGTAAATGATTAAGTCTAAATACAAACATTACATTCCTTTTGAATCTTATTAATAAGTACCTACTGATGACTTAAATATTTGTATCGAAGAATTAAAAATGTTCATGTCATTAAAATATTCTTTGTAGGTATTTGTACAAAATGTAACGCGGACTTGGGAGAGGTGGCCTTCTTCCAGCAGTGGACATTGATTGGCTGAAGACGATGAAGATGAAGCACCATGTAAATCAGTGGTTCTTAACCTTTATTACTTTTTTAAATTTATTATCCAATATACATACATACATACATATATAACTTCACGCCAGTTCCCTTGCAATATGCTTACATTCATATACATTAGAAACATTTGAACTGTGGCACAGGAACCTCAAGGGACCTCAAGAGTCGTGTACAGAATATTGTTATATCAAAAATAGGAGCAGAGGTGAGTAATAGTTATCATCATTCTAGTGCTTAGTTCTGATTTGATAATAAAGCGGGGTTATCATCATTCTAGTATATGATTCTCATTTTAGTCCCAGGTCTGCAGATGTGAGCATGATAAAATGAGTAATGAGTTAAATTAGCGTAGTCTTCAAATTTTCGATAATGGCAAGAAATAATGAATTATGCAACTACACACTCTAACAGGGATTCCCAAACTATTTTGAACAAGAGCCCCCTTTCCAAAATGCATTGATAGCTCAGACCCCCATAACGAAATTACTTTAAAAATCCTATCTCTATTTTTTTTTTCATATTGGTACAAAGTACAATTATTTTTTTATTTATTTAAATATTAGTCATTCTATAACAAGGAGGGACCATTTTACCAAATTTCTGTCTTGCCAGGGACCACCCAGTCGGTCACTTGTATAGATTTGAAAAAGTCGACCAAATAAATGTAGTTAAAGTTGTGCGTGTAGTTAAATCAGCGTTGTGTCGGATATTATTCCGGCACAGCAATATGCTGAGTGCAAACCTTGTTTGCTGAAAATGCGGCGTACAAATTCTCAAAATATGCTTTTGTATATAGAAATGTATAAGGAATGTAATTGCGTCGCAACTTCTTCAAATAAAGTTTTTCTTTCTTTCTTTCTAGTTGAAATCGGGGCACGCAGAAATGATCAAGCAACTCTTTGTTATACTTGTTGGTCAAGAATATATGTACTCCCCCGCTCTTAAATCATACAAACTTGACAGCATGCTTCCTCTCGAAATCCAGAGCACTTTCGTGTGGAAAAGCAAAGTGTCATGTTCACTTTTATAGCTGTTTTCATCAAAGCATTCCGGGAGCGTTTTGGCAGCCAATGCTTGATGATGAATAATGCAGTGCGTAGTAATTGGATTTTTAGTAGAGTAATTGCGTATTGCCTTCGGACTTGTGCCGTGGCGCGGTTTGCGTTGTGATGACTCGACACAACACGTCACGTCACTTGTTTATTACGATGACTTCGCGGACCACTTGAAATGCCTCCAGGGACCACCAGTGGTCCGCGGCCCACCGGTTAAGAACCACTGATGTAAATAGACAACGTGCTCCGTTATACGTAAACTATTATTAAACTAAAGTATTAACGACTTTTCCATTTAAATTTAGATATTAAATAAAACTATATCCATATAAAAGTTTGTCCGGGAAGTGGGTTATCCCGCTAAGTGCGCGCCTCGCGACGACCAACTTGCAATACGTGTTTGTAATTTTGTTTAGTTCTCAACAACAGTCTGCGTCTTTTAAGAATTTTGATTTACTTTAAGTGAATGTTAAGAATGTTTAGAATGGTGCCTTCGTCTTCTTTTTACCACCGCACCGCACGCCATCGGCTGGGAGTTCATCCCCACTACCTTGAGCCGCTTTGCTCTTGTACGCAACGGTTCTCTAGAACGTTTCTCTTGCGTACCGTGGGGATTTGGAATGTGCTCCCAGCCGAGGTTTTCCCACAGCGCTACAACATGGGGTTTTTTAAAAAGGGTGTCATAAAATTTCTTCGAGGCCGGCAGCGCGTTGGTGACACCTCTGGTGTTACAAACGTCTATAGGCGACGGTAACCGCTTTCCATCAGGTGGGCCGTCTGCCTGTCTGCTGTACTCCAGCGATAAAAAAAAAAGTGAATCTTGAGATGTTAAGAATCTTAAGCCGTGAGACATTTCCACATTCATGTTATTTGTATTCATTTTTACGTAAAGTGTGAAATGTAATAAAGTGAGAAGTCAAAATCAAAGTAATTTATTTTGTGTATACAAGTTTGAATTTGATGTCCATAATTATAACAATTTAGGTACCACTGTATTCTGCTACATATGAAGCTTACAAAATACATACATACATACATAACTTCACGCCAGTTACCTTGCGGGGTAGACACGAACAACAGAGCGCCATTCAGGCTTATTCTTACAGACCTCACTTGCTTCTTTGATATTCATAACTCGTATCATACACGCTCGTCTGTTCTTAAGGCTCCTGATATCACCTTCTGTTAGTACACGATCAATTTGACCATGGAAGGTGTATCGTGGCCTTCCACGACTTCTGCATCCATCCACTTTTGCATTGTATATTTTACAAAATAATTGAGTTAAAAACAACTATTAATGTCAAAACACAAATTAATTTACAATTTATAATAATAACGATTAACCCGCACCCGCAGGGGGGCTTTGTAGCGAAGCTTTAGGTGAGTAGCGACACCTCGTACCTGACTCCGGGGGCCAAGACAAGGCCCCCGCCTCCGTGCTTGCCTTAACCGGCCGCCACGGAGTGGAGAGCGCTAAAGCTAAGACTCAAGCTCCAGGGCTGGAAGTCTGCCCATTTTTCCATGTTCTCCGAACATTGCGACAGGCAAACGCCATAGTCCCTATATTCTCAGACCTCTAGTACCACTAGCAGTTCACCCCAATAGCCCGGTACTATTTGTCCTCATTTCCCACAATAGTCCTACACTGGCCGGGGCTTGTCCTTGGGTGCATTACTATATGGTGTAGACAGGGATAATAGCCGGTCAGTGTCACGCCACATTTACATTAAATTTGTCAAAGGGCCTCTACGTGTTGGCCTTCCGATGGCCCCACGCAAGCCCTCCAAAAGTCCGGGCCATTTTTATGGCCCGTGGTCTACAAAGACATACATTATTAAAATCAAATAAATATTTTTTATTTTTTTATTTTTTTAATAGACAAACAGTCATATTGTATATCCCCAAATTAAGCAAGTTACGCTTGTGTTATGGGTAATATACAACGTACTACTCTGGGGCCGATCCCAGACACCCAGACCATAGTAAATAACGGAGAAAATACGTTTCCGAAATTTACTATACCAAGAATCGAACCCGGAGCCTCTGCGTTGCAGTGAGGTAGGCCGGCAAAGGCTTAGCCCGCTCAACCACAGAGGCCGTCAAATATTGAAATAAGTATGTACCTATATAAGTTTCAAAAGATTGTACACCCAATCGGTAAAAAACACGTGATCAGTATAAAATAGTAAGACCCATTTGTGTAACCATGCTTTTATGCAATAAATTATTTGATTTGATTTTTTTCCGGTCCTCCACCGATATATGCTATAAAGAGTAAATCTTCTTAGTTATTGTTTATTGTCAATTAAGTAATTTATAAACAATAAGTATTAAATATATGCGTATAAAGTAAATTCAGTGATTTTCCATTTTTCTTTGAATGAAATGGTGTCACATCAAGGCTTGCGTATTACTACTGAATGAGAAATAATCATAGCTAAACAATGAACAGTAATTTATGTACATACATGTTTATGTGGCGGCTGGGAGGTGTACGAAACGTGGGTTGAAAGGGGATTTGGGAAGCAAGTTATGAAGTTAATAATAATCATAAAATAAATAATAAATAATAATAATAATAATAACGTCTTTCTAACTCCGAGTACTTGCACAGGCACAACCTAGTAGCCAGAATCATCCACCAGCAACTTGCTCTTCGATACGGTCTGATAGCGACTGAGGTACCTTATTATAAATATACCCCTGAGCCAGTTCTCGAAAATGGTCATATCACGCTCTACTGGGATCGATCTATTATTACAGACAGGACTATTGTTGCCAATAAGCCTGACATTGTGATAATAGATCGATCTGTGAGACGTACGTTGCTCGTTGATATAAGTATTCCACATGACTGTAATCTCGTAAATGCTGAAACTGATAAATTAACGAAACACCTAGACCTCGCGCACGAGATTACTGACATGTGGCATATGGAGTCAACGATCATCGTACCGATAGTGGTGTCCGTTAACGGTTTAGTAGCAAAGAGCCTCGACCGACATCTAGAGAGGCTTTCGCTCGGTAAATGGGTGAAGGGCCAGATGCAGAAGGCGGTTCTCCTGAGCACGGCACGCATTGTGAGGAAGTTCCTGTCTCTGGAGCCTTAACCACCGGTAGCTTGGACCCTAGGCCCCGCTGCCGACGGACGTCATCTTTTTATATTTTTTTAATATGTGTTTATTTTTTATATATATATGTATTAAAAAAACATAAAAAAGAATAGAAATAAATATAGGTGAAATAATAATAATAATCGGCAGACAAACACACACATTGTATATCCCCAAATTAAGCAAGTTACGCTTGTGTTATGGGTAATATACAACGGACTACTCTGGGGCCGATCCCAAACCCCCAGACCATAGTAAATAACGGAGAAAAGACGTTTTCCGAAATTTACTATACCAGGAATCGAACCCGGAGCCTCTGCGTTGCAGTGAGGTAGGCCGGCAAAGGCTTAGCCTGCTCAACCACAGACGCCGTCGAAATACTCTAAATACTCTTTATTGTCAAAAAGTTACATTCTTTATTTTACCTACTGGTCCCAAATTAGACGACGCCTGTATTTTGAAGACCAATGCCGATGTTTATAGCCACAGCGGGCAGACGCGTGTGTGTGTCTGTATGTACGCATATTTTGACCGACTTCAAAAAAAGAAGGAGGTTCTCAATTCGTCGGGATCTTCTTTTTTGTATGTTCACCGATTACTCCGAGAGTTATGATCCGTATTACGTGATTCTTTTTTTTTCGACGCGGAATAGCTTCTATTTGGTCCCCTAAAATATTGACGTAGTTTGGCTGCGCAGTTTTCATTTTAAGAACATTTTTTATGTAAAAAATTCCATTCCGTTTCGTAGGTCTACCCATACATAGCTAGACACTAAAAAGTAACAAATAAAAAAAAAACTTCGTTTAAAAAAACCGACTTCAAAAACTAAAAAGTATAAAATAACTTATTTCTAGAGCTATTATTATTAATATATATTATCTAAAACATCTTGAAGTCGGTGCAAAATAAAACATAAAAATTACAATATTTTTTGAAAATTACTAAGCACCGACTTTAAGGTGTTTTAGATAATATATTAATAATAATAGCTTTAGAAATAAGTTATTTTATACTTTTTAGTTTTTGAAGTCAGTTTTTTTTCGTATCACACTATTCATTATCGTCGTAAGTTAGACTGCTTAGCCATGCCTGAATCAGCCTTTTTAACAGACTTATTTTTGATGTCACAGAATTTAACCACCACGTTATAGACGTGTATACCAACGAAGAATCCAGTGTGGAGGGCGAATGAGCTTTTCACCAAGATACCTGGTTCCATAGTACACGCTCCTTTTCTCACTTTTTTTTTGTTATTTTCTTTTATTTGTAATTAGAACAATGTTCATATAAACTAGTAATTTATTTTGCATAATTTTATAAGGAATGTTTATTGTTTTAATTTGCTTTGTGGAGCTAAGCCGTGGCATCACTTACAGGTACTTGCGGAAGATCAGCGCTGGCTGTGAAACTAGCAATATGCTGAGCAAGAGCCTTTTTAGGACATCACAATTAATTGTTACATATATTATCATATAAGACTTTTTGTAACTTGTCCTAAATAAATATGTTTTCTTTCTTTCTTCTTTCTCCAAAGCGTATCCGGCATTGAAGCTCAAAAAAAGTAACTTGACTTACTGATATGATTATTTAACTTGACACATGACAATGACCGACTAGCTCCATCAATCAACACCGACAGGTCCACCCGGGCCGGTCAGTGGAACACAATGTGATCCGATGGCTTATGTTACCAAAAATATGGGACGTTATCGAAGGTAGTTCTACTATTTTGACTTAGATATATTATATATGATTTATTGGCTTTTCCTCCTACACATTCACCTATTGACCACATTTGTTATGAGCTAAGAAATCAATCTAACTATTTGACCTGGTAGAGCCATGTGGGAATTACATACATACATAACTTCACGCCAGTTCTCTTGCGGGGTAGGCAAGAACAACAGAGCGCCATTTAGGCTTATTCTTACACACCTCACTTGCTTCTTTGACATTCATAACTCTTGTCATGCACGCTCGTCTGTTCTTAAGGCTCCTGACATCACCTTCTGCTAGTACACGATTAATTTGATCATGGAAGGTGTGTCGTGGCCTTCCACGACTTCTGCATCCATCCACTTTTGCATGCATTCTTTCCACATGCCCGAACCACCGGAGCATTCCTTTCCTTACCTTCACCCCGACACTCTCTTTCAGACCAACTCTCTTTCTTACTTCGGTATTACGAACGCGGTCCGCGAGCGTCACTCCGCAGATTTGATCATGTGGGAATTATTATTTCAATTACAGCTTTTATGAATTCCTGGTATGTCATTATTGCGACTGTAACAATTTTTTTATTTGTTACAAACTTCTTTATGTATTTTTAAAAAAAGGGCCTGAAATATATAAATGATTATGATGAAAACAATATTGTGTGTGTGTGTGGAGTTCATACGCAGTACAAGTGAAACAAAGTGTGAAAAGGGGTGGGAGGGATTCTAAATTTCGTGACGTCACATTTTCTAAATTATACCGTTATAATATATCTAAGCTTTAAAACACGCAATTTGAAGAATTAACGAAAACCTTCAAATAATTTCCAACTCTATATGTGTGAATATAGTGTTTAAATAATTAAATATAATGTATGTAATATATGTATAATGTCGGGGTGAAGGTAAGGAAAGGAATGCTCCGGTGGTTCGGGCATGTGGAAAGAATGCATGATGAAAGAATGACTAAACAGATATACAATGCAAAAGTGGATGGATGCAGAAGTCGTGGAAGGCCACGACACACCTTCCATGATCAAATTGATCGTGTACTAGCGGAGGGTGATGTCAGGAGCCTTAAGAACAGACGAGCGTGCATGACAAGAGTTATGAATATCAAAGAAGCAAGTGAGGTGTGTAAGAATGGGCCTAAATGGCACTCTGTTGTTCGTGCCTATCCCGCAAGGGAACTGGCGTGAAGTTATGTATGTATGTATTTTATCTCATTCTCTCGGAGACTCAGTCCTATAGATTTATGTGTTTATCTCTTTTTAGTATCGCTTTTGCGTTTCATCGAGTTTCAAATCATAACGATTCTAAAAAAAAATCAGTTCAATAATCAATTTTTAAAACTTTTGTCTATCTGGAGTATGTATCAAAAAAAAGCCTGGGATAGATATTTTTTTAATAGCAGCCTATAAACGTCCCCCACTGCTGGGCTCGGGCCTGCCACTATTGCAGTACAGGTAGTAGTACACCCGCCACACTTGTTCCAAAGCGGCTTGGCATGTGTTAAATGTAACAATATGTACATTAGGTCAGAAAACTGCCTAAGTGGTGCATGCGTTCCGGGCACGATTCGAACCCGCGCCATTTGAGTTTGGGACGAGTGCGCTAGCCATTACGCTACCACGTCTGTACTGCACTGCATAGATACATAACTAGTGCTAAATGTTACATATTTACGCCACTTGAGTGATTCAGCTGTTTCCAACGCCGAACTGGCTGAACTAGCCATGTATTATGAACTAGCTAACCCATACCCACTTCGCTGGGCGTTATTAAAGAATACAAAAGCGTTTTGTAAGCTTTAATTAAATTACAAATGCGGAAAGTACTAGTGCCTTATACGAGGGTATGCGCAATTATTCCGTGGAACGATATTGCTATTACATATTTTTCAGGCGTTTCCGTTTCCATTTCACAGGTGTCATAAAAAAATAAGAGTGTGGAAGGAAAAGACATATTGTGCCGACCCCACGTAATTGGGATAAGGTGAAAGAAAAGAGAAAAGAGAAAGAGATTAATCGTAATTAAATATAGCCTATATTAATCGGGAATAATGAAGCTTTATCCACATATTTAATGTAGCTTTATGAATTATATTTATTTTAGCTTTCATCCGTGGAGGAGCGGAGAAAGAATACAATTTCTTGCGGCCGGGCGGCCTGTCGTAAGAGGCGACTAAATAACCCATAGTCAGGTAGGGTATTTGACTGTCTGGGTGGCTACCATCCCTAGTTTAGGGTATGCCGCCATAACAGCTTTGAGTTGTGTTCCGGCAATAGTGGCCAGGTTCCAGTCTCCCTTAAGAGTGCAGCAGCGCATTTGTAACGCCTTTGGTGTCACAAATGTCTATAGGTGATGATAACCGCTTTTCATCAGGTGCGCCATCTGCCTGTCTGTGAAACTCATGCATTCAAAATGAAAATAACTTTCCACTGGTGATAAAATTTTCAAAATCGGTTCAGTAACTCACAAATTTAGCTCTTTATAATATTAGTACAGATTACTATAATATCAGTATTTATTGTGCAGCTAGTTAAAGAAAATTCATCGATTAGACAACGAAAAGAAAAACTTCAATTCTGTCAACTTGCGGACTTACCACATTTGTTCGGCTCAGTTTTCTTTGTTCTTTTATCGAGGTTTGTGTTTGCCACCAACTTGTTGTTGGGGTGAGACGACTTTTGTGTTCACATTGTTAAGCGTTTCGAGTAAAAAAATACATCAAAAAGAATATTATAAAACATAATAGAGCTTTAATATTAAAAACTAAAGTGTATTGAGAATACAGACTACCAGTAGTTATTATAACATGTTCATTAAGATTTACAATAAAATTCAAAACCACTTAAAAGAGTAGGATAAATACACTTTTTTTTTATTTCCTGCGGCCGGGCGGCCTGTCGTAAGAGGCGACTTAACAACCCACAGCCAGGTGGTAGGGCATTTGCGCGACTGGATGGCTACCACCCCTGGTCTAAAGTATGTCGCCATAACAACCTTGAGTTGTGTTCCGGCATTAGTGAGCAGGTTCCAGTCTCCCTTAAGAGAGCAGCAGCGCATTTATAGCAACTTTGGTGTTGTAAACGTCCATAGGCGATGGTAACCGCTTTCCGTCAAGTGGGCCGTCTGCCTCTCTGCTGATCTCCTGCAATAAAAAAAATATATATCATCTGCAGGTGGGTACCTGCGCATTACTTTAAGCAACTTTCAACTTATTTCCAACTTGTCAAAACCGAATACCTCCGAAGTAACCTAGGTAATTGCGAATGAGTTAATACAGTCCTAAAGATGTGAATACTAAATACAAGTTACAAGCGCTTAACGGGGGAAGTGTCTGGTATTTTTGCATAAGTGGCGCCCCCTCTTATTCCGAGGACATCGCGGAACATAATTTCACATTGAAAATGTAAATTCCGCTAAACTTTGGGGCGGGCGCTTAAAGTTCCTTCTTTGCTTTCGTAGCCCGGGAGAAGACACCTAAAATATTTATTATATTATTGTGATATTTTTTATATAATTATTATTGTTGGCAGTTGCTTCTCGTGTTTGGAAATTAAAACTCGATGTAATAATGGACTGTATGATTATTATTAAATTATAAATATACATTTAATGAGTAGAACAAAGTATGCAAGAGAGTTGAGTACAATATATGAATGGCTGAGTGGCTGAATTCATAGTTGTTCTTGTTTTTTCGGGTTTGTTTCAACCTCCTATATCCCGCATTCCGTCCGACGCCTAGTTGCTAATCGCGCCAGCTATGGGCGTCGGTGGTATGCGGGGCGCGGAGTGTAGATGTGCTCCCGCGGGCGGGTCAGGGGGTGCTCTCTGTCTGCAACAATTATAAATCAACAAACAAAAACGCATTTCATATATATTTCATTGCAAATCTGGCAAACAGGAGCCCAATTCTGCTATCACTGTCTCGTCAAAATCGCTAGACACTCGTCTTAATCGTAGTTTTGCTTGATTTTGATATAGTATTAATTCCAATGACCGTAGCACGCCACTCCGACTTCATAAATATTTATACGCGAAAACTCGCAAAATAAATTTAGTGTTTGAATTTTTGGTCGCTCTTTAATATTCATTTCGGGTAACGCAATATCGGCGAGGAATACGACAGCCCAGCTGAGTGGGAGAAGAACCTTGGAGGAAACTGAAAGACGGGTGGACCCTGGAACGAGCCTTGGAGCAGAGCAGCATGGGTGCGCCGAGGCTACGCATGGGGTCATCGTGAACAGCGCAGAAGACAGTGTGACATAGCAACTCATTGAAGAGCATCGGGCAACCTCCGAGTGTCGCATCGGTGAAAGAGCGCTGGAGTGGCCATACGCGAAGCTGGAATCGTGCTTGCCACGGAAGAAGACTCGTCATCGTAGAAGCGCTGTAGGAGATCTGGTAAAGTTAAGCCACGTACACCGAATAAGTATAAAGGAATATGTGAGCTGGTTTGTGTTATCTATAGATTCGTGACTGCCGTCGAGTGTAGTTAGACAACGTATCGGACTGACTGTTCAGCTGTGAGCTATACTTGCATTAGTTTAACTATAGACGTATTCTCATTAGATCGGTGTTTTCTTCTGACACCGGTACCCACAGCACATAACAAAAATAATTCCAGCATAGCTCTAACACGTCTTTGGCTAAGAATGTTTTGATAATAATATCGATTGGTAGCCAAACACATACATTTATATTTCCAAACTATACAAATTACGCTTGTGTTATGTGTAATATATTACGGAACACTTTGAGGCTAACCCCAGGACACACAGACCGTAGTGACCAGTGGAAAGTTGAACAAAGAAGGAATCGAACCCGGAGCCTGTGCGTTGAAGTGAAGTATGCCCGCTAAGGGTTAGTGCCGTGACCCAGGAAACCGGTTAAAATTGCGGTAAAAAAATATGAAATTCAGCTCCCGTACTTTTAAAGAATTCATGTTATTCGTCTGAAAGTTGTCTGTACGATGTTTACTACCAGGAGTTTGGCTGCTTCAGGCTTTTAACGATTATGTATTATATAGGATATTATTTTCGTTTTATTGAAATGTATGCCCAAATAAATTAAGTATTTAAGAATCGATCACAAATAATCGTAATTAGTAGTTAGTGGGACCGATTTTAATGAAATTCTATCTTTGTACAAGTGGATTAGAGAAAAGTTTAGATTAACATTTGTTCCCGGTAGATGGCGCTGCTATCGGTTTCTAGATTTTTTTTATTTTTTAAGGCAGGACAACGTCTGCCGGAGTAGCTGTTACTGTTTAACAGCTAGTTTTGATGTGAAAAGAAATATGTTGTTTTTACAATTGTCCACGCAATTTTTTTTTATTAATACTTTATGTGTGCCTTAAGGAACATACGAAAAAAAAATAGCTGAATTGATCGAGCCGTTCTCGATTTTTGTATATATCTTATACTAATATATAAAGCTGAACAGTTTGTTTGTTTAAACGCGCTAATCTCAGGAACTACTGGTCTGATTTGAAAAATTCTTTCAGTGTTGCATAGCCCATTTATCGAGGAAGGCTATAGACTATATATCATCATGCTAAGACCAATAGGAGCGGAGCAGCAATGAAAAATGTTTCAAAATCGGGGGGGGGCTTTGAAAACAAATTCCACGCGGACGGCGTCGCGGGCAAAGCTAGTACTAATATATAAAGCTGAAGAGTTTATTTGTTTGTTTGCTTGAACGCGCTAATCTCAGGAACTACTGGTCTGATTTGAAAAATTCTTTCAGTGTTAGCTAGCACATTTATCGAGGAAGGGTATAGACTATATATCATCACGCCAAGACCAATAGGAGCGGAGCACCAATGGAGAATGTTTCATAATCGGGGTGTTTTTTTTAACTTAAACTTTAAACATAAAATTATCTTTAACATTATAACACGATCCGTCAATTAAAAATTCCTTCAGTTTATGCTTGAAACTGTTAAACTTCTGAATAATAATTATTGTTTTTGGTAGATGGCAGAATACTTGTGTAGGTATAATATAAAAGTCGGAATAGCAGTTCAATATTCAACAATACATCCAAAGCAGACGTAAGCAAAATCCACTCTCCGAGTAAGATACGAAATATGAAATCTCAGAGCGAGACCGGAGATTTGAAACCGCAGCCGCGTGGAGCCAAATCGTTTAACCTCAGAGTTATCCGACACTTATTGCCTTACGCCAGGATTGCTTGCAACTTGGATGCCGTCTGTCTCAATATTTGTCCCTTTGAATTGTCTCAGTATTGCTTTTAGGGCGTAATCTATATCTTATACTAATAAATAAAGCTGAAGAGTTTGTTTGTTTCTTTGCTTGAATGCGCTAATCTCAGGAACTGGTCTGATTTGAAAAATTCTTTCAGTTAATATTTTCTTAAGTTTTCGCGACTTGTATACATAATAAAACTACATTTTAACGGTTTTAAGCGCGGTAATTTTATTTGATTTTGGTTTTTCCGATGTTTCGGCCATTTTTCAGTAGCCGTGATCACGGAAGACAAAGATGTCGAGTGTCAACGAGTATTGTTAAAGTTTTATTTAGCCTACCGCCAACTTGTTAATTTTATTTATTTAGTTTTAATTTTGTTTATGGTTATTATTTACTAATTCTTTCAGTGTTTGATAGCACATTTATTGAGGAAGGTTATAGGCTACATATATATCATCACGCTAAGACCAATAGGAGCGGAGCACTAATGAAGAATGTTTCATAATCGGGGTGTTTTTTTAACTTACTTTTTTTTAACTATTCCACGCGGACAAGTCGCGGGCAGAAGCTAATACTAATATATAAAGCTGAAGAGTTTGTTTGCTTGAATGCGCTAATCTCAGGAATTACTAGGCTGATTTGAAAAATTCTTTCAGTGTTACATAGCCCATTTATCGAGGAAGGCTATAGGCTATATATCATCACGCTAAGACTAATAGGAGCGGAGCACCAATGAAGAATGTTTCAAACTCGGAGTTTTTTTTTAACTATTCCTCGCGGACGAAGTCGCGAGCAGAAGCTAGTAATGTAATAAATCTGTGAATGGTTCGAGGTTGTACAATGCGTTTATAAATGTGAAAAAAATCAGCGGCGATAATTCGGAGAAACAGATTCCAAAACTGTAACCTTTAGATATATCTGGATGTCTGTCTGTCAGAACATTATATGAAAACTACGGAACTTTTCGAAGTGAAACTTCTTTAGAATCTTTGTGATTTGAAACTCGATGAACCGGAAAAGCGACACTAAAAAGAGATAGACACATACATTTATAGAACTGAACCTGCGAGAGAATGAGATAGAATACATTATACTTAATCATTTAAACACTATTCTCATACAGATAGAGTTGGAAATGTTATGAAGTTTTTCGTTAATACTTCAAATTTCGACTTTTTTTTTAATTTTTATTGCAGGAGTTCAGCAGACAGGCAGACGGCCCACTTGATGGAAAGCGGTTACCATCGCCTATGGACATTTGCAACACCAAAGGTGCTACAAATGCGCTGCTGCTCTCTTAAGGGAGACTGGAACCTGATCACTAATGCCGGAACACAACTCAAGGTTGTTATGGCGACATACTTTAGACGAGGGGTGGTAGCAATCCACTCGGGCAAATGCCATACCACTTGGCTGTGGGTTGTTTTGTCGCCTCTTACGACAGGCCGCCCGGCCGCAGGAAATTGTATTCTTTCTCCGTTCCTGCACGGATAAAACGGAGTTTTAGAACGTCACGAAATTTATAATCCCTCCCACCCCTTTTCACACTTTGGGCGCGTTCCTTTAGTATCTCACAACGCCCAAAATGCCCCGCCTGCCGTTGCACATGGCCACCAGTCGTTATGATTGTGGCGAAAACGTCACTAATGACGTCATTATTTTCGATCACACAGCACTCACAACGACCCATGCAAGAGGTGGATCGAAGTGGGCGTTGATCACAGAGCATTAATCCTCTCTATCGATTGACATTGAAAAAGGCGCGATTTTCGAATCAACCAAAGACATTTGTGTATTTGTCATCCACGCTCCATAATCCGTTCAACTAGAGTTTATGCTTGTATCACCCGCAAGCAAGTGGAATGGGAAAAGTCGTTCCCGGTAAGTGGCAGAGGTTTGGGACCAATATTTTATCTATAATACCCTCTTTTTTGTTTAGGTTCTAGTATTTAATTTTAGGTTTCCATTTTACTTCCTATTTGTATATGGTAGTAATTATTCAAATATTCAGAACATAAATAAATAAAGAAAGGAAAATATGTTGTAATACATATCGTCGGTGAACAAGTTTATTTTTAGGACATATACAACAAACACGTTAAAAGTAAAAATTAAATACAATAAAAAAGAGAAAACAACCACAAAGTATCTGATAATATACATATTAAGTCCTAAAAATTGGATCAAGCTCAGCAAAAATGTCGATCTGTTAGACCAACGCTGATCTTCCGCGTCACGGCAAACTATACATTATATTTTAATAAATAATTATATTATAGTTGTAATGCAAATATTAATACTGAGTTATAACTGTGTGTGTGAACTCAATAATAATTATACTTTCAATAAATTTACAAATATTTATAAGATAAAATCAATCATATACAAGCATAAACATATAATAAATTTAATGATATTATACACAACATATTATTCGATAGCAAAGGTCAGAATGATTTGGTTTTATGTCCCACCTATAAAATTTTGTTGGAGCAGTTAGAAAATCTCAGAAGTTCACGGACGACATAGAATAAGCAGCACTTTTAGACTATGGGAGCTGCATACGTCTAGTCACTAGGCGTGTGTAACTCTTTACTGAACCGACTCACTGATCCGAAACATTTCGGTGTTCCAAAAGATTGGAACATCAATAATGTTTCAAATGCATCATTTGGATCTGGAACACTGCGATCTCTCTGACTCTGTTCAGCGCGATCATGTCGCTTATGTGTGAGAGAGACCGACCAGAGCATAATGAATCACAGAGCAACAAGTGTAGCGAGAGAGCAGGAAAACAATAAAATATAAGCAAATTATAGTTTATTAATGATCTCACAATTTGTATTTTTTTCAAATATTACTATGAATATTCATCTTTGTTCCAAACTTAACACCGTCTGCCTCAATATGCTTGCGACACGACATATATATATCCGTATTTTTATCTTTGACAAGTTTGACACGATGTTTTAAATGAAACTGCAGCCCATTTCTCAGCCTCGGTCCGCGACGTACCATACATAACAAGACAACCATGATTTTATATCTTTGACTCAGTGTTCCAAATGAAACATATCTGTGATCCGGAACATTTTACTGTTCCAGATACAAATGTTCCAATCGCAAAAATGTGACATTTCTCCCACGCCTAATAGTCACCGCAGCGGACAACGAACTACTGACTAGCGCAGCGCGGGAGCGCAGATATTAATAGTTGCTCTATCTCGCTCGCACATCATCCGTCCCGCTCACACATTGTACTAGCAGTACGACTTGTTAATATTTGTACTTAAGGTTACCGTTTCCAAAATAAATGAGTTCACTTCAGTTTCCATCAGCACTCGACAGTGAATACTACTCTCTGCCATCTGAAGTGTTATTTAACCTCTACCTCTCGCTGCTACAAGACCTTAGAGGACCAAAAATACCTAACGTATTTGGTCTAAACCGATTTTCAATTAAGTATTTTCTAAACACCTTAAGGTTATCCAGAATTTTCTTCAATATAATAAAAAAAAGTTGGGCACTTTTTTTTATAATTTCGTCATTTATTAACATTAACACATAATAATTATTAAAATGACGCCGTTGTGAGAAACGAAACTCGTCTAGAAAAGTCCCATGTTTTTATTAATATAGGAATATTCCGCTCCCTTTATCGCGGTCGTACGTATAAAATCAATTTCCTGTCCCCCGGGATTACTTCCCTTTGCCTTTTCTATCTAGGGTACCGCACGCACAGTACAGATGGAAAAACTCATATCATTTTTACAGGAGCAACGTTTTTTATCTATCAAATTGAAATGACGCGACTGCGAATCCGGACCGGAAAAAGCACCTTTGTGTATGAAACGTGAACTTGAAAAAGTTATCAATTACCTTTAAAAATATAGCAAATTACCGATACTGCCAAACCTATATATTTTTTTACCGTTACTTGGTCATTGTTGCGGACAGAGACCAGCCCCCTAACCCGCCCGACGGAGTGCACCTACTCTCCGCGCCCCGCATACCGCCGACGCCCATAGCTCGCACAATTAGCAGCTAGGCGTCGGACGGTACGCGGGATCTATATCGCGGCCTTGGAGGCAAAAATCATCCTGCAAAGAATCCAGAATCATTTTATGCGTGCTGCAGTCGACGCCCCGCGCTATATGCGGCTCGCCGACCTGCATCGCGATCTGGAGCTTCCCTCCATCAAAGACTATATAGTCACTCTATCGCGCAGATTCTTTGACCTTGCCCCCCATCACCCGAACCCTCTGGTGACGGAAACGGTCAACTATAAAACCACACCGCACGCTCCCATGAGAAACCGTCGCCCTCGCAATGCACTCATTGACGAGCCCGATAAAATCACCCGTCTCCTCGCGACCATGAACCCCCCGAGGCTCAGAACATCAGCCTGGCATAACAGACGCAGACAGAACAGACGCCGGAGAGCCCCCGGCTCGGATCCTCTTACACAAAGGTAAGACCCCACCAATCTCACTCACTCACTACAGACACAAGTAGCCATACATGATTAGCATAGGCGTGTTGCTGGAGAATTTCTTCCGTCGCTTCTTCTCCTCCAGCTATAACACGTTGCGAAGCGGTAGTAATGATAGACTAGGATCGGCTCCGCCGGCGGAGTCGATAATTGGTCCCCAAACAGTCACTTCAGCCTGTTGGCTTAGCTCTTTCAGCCTTTAACGGCTAATTCTCAATATAGAGTCAATCCCCCGCAGCGGTCGAGCCGAGGTCGAACCTCACAGGAGGTGCCTCCTCGAGCGCGCTGCTCCCGGGCTGAACGCCTCCGCTCCCACGGAGTCGTGAAGCCCATAAAGTCCGGTATCGCTGAAACAGTCATCTGCGGCTATTCAGCTGGGTCCAGCTCCAAAAAACTTGCAAAAATCATCACAATTCTCATTGACGACTTACCAATCTCTCTCTCGACACTCTCTCGCACAATTTGTAATTAGGTACTTTTTTCTGTATATTTCGATTCTATGTTATAGTATAATAATAATCATACAGTCCAATTTTATATCGAGTTTATGATTTTAACTTTATAATATACCGTAAAAAATTGTATATATACAGGTATCGGTAATTTTGACGTAATTTCAAGCGACGTTATCATTTTTAAGAATTGGCTTTATTACGACTGCATGTTACCGTAATAATCGACAAAAATAACTCTAAATATTACACGCGCTCTTAGCACAGTGCTGTTTTACAATGTTTGTGAGTGAAAGAGAGCGACATACAACATAGTATTAACGTTATACTTACTTATCATCCGTGCAGGAACGGTGAAAGAATACAATTTTCTGCGGCCGGGCGGCCTGTCGTAAGAGGCGAATTAACAACCCACAGCCAGGCGGTAGGGCATTTGCCCGACTGGATGGCTACCACCCCTGGTCTAAAGTATGTCGCCATAACAACCTTGAGTTGTGTTCCGGTATTAGTGACCAGGTTCCAGTCTCCCTTAAGAGAGCAGCAGCGCATTTGTAGCACATTTGGTGTGGCAAATGTCCATAGGCGACAGTAACCGCTTTTCATCAAGTGGGCCGTCTGCCTGTCTGCTGAACTCATGCAATAAAAAAAAATTAAAAAAAAACTTTTTACCGGTAAAATGGCTAGAAATAACGTTAAGATTTTTAACGATATTGATTTTTTACCGTTATCTAAAATTAGCATAAATAACGATGTCACATTTTTACCGGTATTTCAAGCACTGCCTCGGTAGCAGTTTCTCTGACTAAATCTATATATTATTAGAGTTAGGGGTACACATATATACCCCCATCAACACACAGGGTACTACCCTATGTATGCTGTATTTATGGGTTAAACATGTGTATTCCTTACTCTAATAATTTTATATCAAGCAAGGCCAACCGGTCGATCGCGGCTATTATTCTAGTCGATCGTGGCAAGGCCTAAAATATATAGTATACATAGAACAGACTGTGCAACGTAATCACCAACTGCTGTGCACATCATCTTCATCTTGTATCGTCAATAAAATACATACATACGTAACTTCACGCCAGTTCCCTTGCGGGGTAGGCATGAACAACAGAGCGCCATTTAAGCTTATTCTTACACACCTCACTTGCTTCTTTGACATTCATAACTCTTGTCATGCACGCTCGTCTGTTCTTAAGGCTCCTGATATCACCTTCTGCTAGTACACGATCAACTTGATCATGGAAGGTGTGTCGTGGCCTCCCACGACTTCTGTATCCATCCACTTTTGCATTGTATATCTGTTTAGTCATTCTTTCATCATGCATTCTTTCCACATGCCCGAACCACCGGAGCATTCCTTAATATACTACTTAATTCAATTAAATATATACTATTTATATATACTATTTAGTTGTATATTGAACTATATTGTTTCATTAAATTTAAAGAAATGTCATTGGTAGATCGCAGAGAGCTTCGTCAGTAAACAGTAGATCTTGGTTCTAATTAAGTTGGCCACCCCTGTTTTATATAATACTAGCTGTCCCGGCAGACGTTGTTCTGCCCTGAAGAAATAAAATTTAGAACCCGATTGCAACGCCACCTACCGGGTCCAAATGTAGCTTATCCTATCTATCAAGTCGAATCAAATTGCACACGGTGTGCAAATTTGATTAAAATCGGTCAACACGTAATTTATATATATTAAGATTAAAACGGGTGGGAGGTGAAATAAAAAGAGAAATTGTCAATCAAGTTGGTTTGTGTTCCGTCAAGACACTTCTTGAGGTCTGGCGGTAGATTTTTGATGGGTTCGGGTATTAATAGTTTTGATGATCGGACCCTAAACATGTATATAGGGTTATCTCATTGTCAGGCTGGTAAACAGGCAGAAGTTCTAGCTCATGGAAAGTGGTCACCGTCGTTCGCAAGACCAATAGCAAAATCAACGCTTTACTAGCCTTTAGGATATTTTAAGGGGTTTATATAGAGGGATCAGGAAGGAGAAGCGGGATAGAAGGAATGAGTTTTTTTATTGCAGGAGTTCAGCAGACAGGCAGACGGCCCACTTGATGGAAAACGATTACCATCGCCTATGGACATTTGCAACACCAAAGGCGCTACAAATGCGCTGATGCTCTCTTAAGGGAGACTGGAACCTGGTCACTTATGCCGGAACACAACAACAGGTTGTTATGGCGACATACTTTAGACCAGCCCTACCACCTGGCTGTGGGTTGTTTCGTCGCCTCCTACGACAGGCCGCCCGGCCGCAGGAAATTGTATTCTCTCTCCGTTCGTGCACGGATAAAACTGGAGATAAGTTTGGAATAGGGGAGGAAGTAGTCGGCCATTGGACCTCTCACTCAAAGCTAACAGTTTCAAGCAGATATTCTGTGGCTCTACCAGTCTGCCAGTCTACCAACTTCGCAATAAAAGGAAACTACGGAACACCTGTATATAGACGGCAATCAAACTTCTGAATCTTTATTTAAATTAAAATGAAAAAAGATACAAGAAAATGCTCCACAGGTAAAAAAAAGTTATAACAGAATTTTCTTTCAGACGACGCTACGCCGACGCGAAATTTCCTTTGCTGCCAACCCCCTCGGGGACGCGTCGCTATTAAATAAAATATGTAAAGTTAAAAGAAGCCTATCGATCCCTTCGTAACTTTCTTTATGAATAAACCAATAGAAGTTCACAAAAATAGGCTTTAAATAACAAATCGTATACAAGTGAATTTTTGATTGACTTCAATGTGAATTTCGATGATCGACAGCAAATTCGATAGGATGGCTACCACCCCTGGTCTAAGGTATATCGCTATAACAACCTTGAGTTGTGTTCCGCCATTAGTGATCCAGTCTCCCTTAAGAGAGCAGCAGCGCATTTGTGGCGACTCTGGTGTTGCAAATGTCCATAGGCGATGGTAACCGCCCTTCCATCAAGTGGGCCTGTCTGCTGATCTCCTGCAGTTTGCAGTTCGGGAGCATAAACATTAGCTTATTCCGACACAGTTTTCACTAAAAGGACAGCTTACATTCTTTTTTAAATGCTGTGGTACTTTGTGTCCCAGGAATCCTGCGGGAACTTCAAGTCAAGCGTAGACGAAGTCGCGGGCATATCCTAACTACTTCATTTTAAGCGGTTGGTCAGCAAGTCATAATAAACGGATTCTACTGTATGTACATATTTTATTATTATTGGTCTATTAAATAAGAAATTTTGCATTTTGTCTATTGTTTATATGTAGATATAAGTGATATATACGTATGTATATATCTTCTATATATATATAAAAAAGTTGTGTTAGTTACATTATTTATAACTCAAGAACGGCTATACCGATTTG
This sequence comes from Dendrolimus kikuchii, assembly GCA_019925095.2. NCBI lineage: Eukaryota > Metazoa > Arthropoda > Insecta > Lepidoptera > Lasiocampidae > Dendrolimus > Dendrolimus kikuchii. The sequence continues at coordinate 22,417,513 of CM034402.1, read as the reverse complement.
GCTGAATATTGGTGCGGAGGTAGCTTAGAACCAGGAGACGGAGATAGGACTTTTTATCCCGTTGGAACCGGTAGGTGGCGCTGAGATCGGGTTCTGGAATCCTCCTAATCACCTGGACCGATTTTGGTGATTTTGTTTTTGTGTGTTTGAGTGGGTCCCCGGATGGTTTAATCCGGATCGGGTCCTAGATTTTTATTTTTTCAGAGCAAGACAACGTCTGCCGGGGCCGCTAGTATGTATATATATATATATCACTAGCTGTGCCCGCGACGTCGTCCGCGTGGAATTTGTTTTCAAACCCCCCCCCCCCCCCCGGTTTTGAAACATTCTTCATTAGTGCTCCTCTCCTATTGATCTTATCGTGATGATACCCTTCCTCGATAAATGGGCTAGCTAACACTGAAAGAATTTTTCAAATCAGACTAGTAGTTCCTGCGATTAGCGCGTTCAAGCAAAGAAACAAATAAACTCTTCAGCTTTATATATTAGTACTAGCTTTGCCCGCGACGCCGTCCGCGTGGAATTTGTTTTCAAAGCCCCCCCGATTTTGAAACATTTTTCATTGCTGCGCCGCTCCTATTGGTCTTAGCATGATGATATATAATATATAGCCTTCCTCGATAAATGGTCTATCTAACACTGAAATAATTTCTCAAATCAGACCAGTAGTTCCTGAGATTAGCGCGTTCAAACAAACAAACTCTTCAGCTTTATATATAAAGTATAAGATATATATATCAAAATTCGTATATCTATTTATTCTTTAAAATCTCTTTAGACACTGGGTTTTCTGGAAGAGATCGATATAAGCGATAAGGCCGTCCATTGTTCTAATGAAATGTATTCATTTTTTTTTTAAATCGCTAGTTCACCCCCAATTCTGTTCGGGCATCTGAAATACATATAATATATATAAGGCTTATCTTATACTACTTAAAAATACTTACAGTCTAGTTTAAAATTAAAATTGTATAAGTTGTATATAAAATATATAAATGTTGTAAAATCTGCGTATATATAGAATATAAGGAAAGGAATGCTCCGGTGGTTCGGGCATGTGGAAAGAATGCATGATGAAAGAATGACTAAACAGATATACAATGCAAAAGTGGATGGATGCAGAAGTCGTGGAAGGCCACGACACACCTTCCATGATCAAATTGATCGTGTACTAGCAGAAGCTGATGTCAGGAGCCCTAAGAACAGACGAGGGTCCATGACAAGAGTTATGAATGTCAAAGAAGCAAGTGAGGTGTGTAAGAATGGGCCTAAATGGCGCTCTGTTGTTCGTGCCTACCCCGCAAGGGAACTGGCCTGAAGTTATGTATGTATGTATGTATGTACATAGAATATATTAACACGTCTACGAAGTCGATATATTCCACCACATTGATTTGGTACTTGATGACGCAACATCGTGACTGAGAGATAAATCGACGTAATGATAAACATTACGTAGATTTATTTCTCCTCACGACGTCCTCCACCACCCTAATACAAGAAGCTTCCAGCCAAGACCTGGACCTCTTTACCGGCCAACATCTTGCACAATGTTGACTCTGTTAACTTAATTTTTGTTGCAGCTTCCAGGTCTTGCCTGGAAGCACCATATTTTTTTTTATTATTATTTAGGGCAACGAACAATTACACCACTAAGAAAACTAAAAAATACAAACTATAGGTAAATATTACTCGTGGCGCAACCAGCGATGTTGCCCACAACTATAATAGAAAAATTAAGAAATAACTCCGTCTGTCTGTCAGTCAGTTACTACCCAGAGAATTACGAATTGAATGAAAGATTTGGTATACAGTCGTCAATAGATATAAAATTCACTACAGTACTTAACTGATAAAATTCACTACAGTACTTAACTGATATCTGTTAGTGATGGGTAACAGGTAAGTCCATTGACAACTCTATAATTTTCTTTTTGTACAACGAAGGGGTTAGAAAAAATATGTCAGCTTCTGTATAATATTCATTGTAAAGTTTCATTATCCTGTTAATTGGGGCACGTTCACCTGCGTTACTTCTAGATATCTTAGCCGCAAATATATCAGACATGGACGACGCTGGGGATTTAATCCCCCGGCAATGGAAGAGGCCTCGTGAGGGAGGCCCACGCCTGCCAGGGCATGCGGAGCCGGGAATCCCAATTACCCGTAGCCCTGGCATAAGGCGCAGGACGGAACACCCAGGGGTTTTAGTGGGTATCCCTAACTGGGGAGTGGCAATAGCGTGGCACCAGTTTTGACTGGGCGCGCTAGTGCCACCCCCGATCTGGCGAATCCCACACACGGGTCGCGAATTATTCCCCCAGGCTTCTGTGCCTGTCGCGGCTTAGTCCTCAAACGGATTTCCCCTGGCCAAAAAAAAAAAAAAGCCGCAAATATATTACGCGTACGGTTCTTCCGTATGACGTGAAATCTTTGCAATCTGCAATCAAATTTATCATGACAAATGTTGTATAAAAGCATAGCATCCAAGAGATTTCGCCTTGTCTCAAGTTTATGAATAGAGTACTTGCTAAGGAGTGTCTCGTACGAGGACTTAGAATGGAAACAGCGATAGTTAACGGAACGTAAGAATTTACGTTGAACGGATTCTAACTGGTTCTAATTTTGGGCACTCAACAAGTAGATGTTGGATAGTCTCCGGCGTGTAGTGTATTCATATTGTCTAGAAAATTTATGGTGAACAATAAAGAGCTTTCTTCATTCGTTCATATTTCAGATACATAATTTATTTCCGCGAGTGTTCGACTGGTTTACGCTTATACATAATTAAGCGTACAAGGGATTTTCAAGTTAATTGCATAGTTAATCCGAGAAGGTGGGTACTTATTTTAGATTAGGTGGGGCTTCGAGTAAACAAAGTTATTTGTCAGTCGACCGCGGCGGTGATACTCTCCCTATAAGGGCTTGTCTACAACGCCATTTTTGTATTTTTTATGCCTATACATTCATAGGTGGAGGGTAATCTATGCGTATTGCGTACAAGGAGGAATTTGAAATTTGGTATAGCTGAAGTTTATATGGAGAAAAAAAAACTTCGTTTAAAAAAACCGACTTCAAAAACTAAAAAGTATAAAATAACTTATTTCTAAAGCTATTTTTAATTATAACATTTTATTTTTAATATATATTATCTAAAACATCTTGAAGTCGGTGCGAAGTAAAACATAAAAATTATAATATTTTGTAACTATGTATTATATAGTATTGTAGATGTGTATAGACGACGGTTACCACTTCCCATCAGATCAGTCAGCCTATTTGCTGTACTCCGTTAATAATAGAAGCCTTATAATTGTGATATCCATGCAGGAACGGAGAAAGAATACAATTTCCTGCATTGGGGCGGCCTGTCATACGAGGCGACAAAACAACCCACAGCCAGGTGGTAGGGCATTTGCCCGACTGGATGGCTACCACCCCTGGTCTAGAATATGCCGCCATAACAACTTGAGTTGTCTTCCGGCATTAGTGACCAGGTTCCAGTCTCCCTTAAGAGAGCAGCAGCTCATTTGTAGCAATTTTGGTGTTGCAAATGTCCATAGGCGATGGTAACCATTTTCCATAATAAGCTTTTTAAATACAAGCTTTAGAGATCCTGGATGTCATGTAGCAGCAGTGCGCTAGCCAAGACAAGTAAAACGAGCCCAAACACGACGGTTCTATCTTGTTTAGTACAGGAGTTCCTATGGCCACCTTCCGACTCAGATCAGCTCCATGGTACCATATTATTGCATTGTCACGCGATATACATATGCGTGCAAAATTTCAGCTCAATCGGAAACCGGGAAGTTGGTCAAATTTAACTTGCAAGATTCCACCCGAACTTACATACATACTAGGTACATTATTAACCTGTATAATATTTTTCCATCCCACCGGCCATTTATACGTCATATAAATACGGCCAAATTGCGGAATAATGTAGATTCCGAGCGAAAATTATGATCGGGCGTCGTTAATTAGCACCAGATATAAATAAATCGAGATTTAATCCAACCCACATTATTATTTTTGGATAATGTAACATAAATCCTTTTTAATGGAACGTGCCTGCTGCTGCGGATGCTAACCTAGAATCAATATTCATACATACATAGCTTCACGCCAGTTCCCTTGCGGAGTAGGCACGAACAACAGAGCGCCATTTAGGCTTATTCTTACACACCTCACTTGCTTCTTTCACATTCATAACTCTTGTCATGCACGCCCGTCTGTTATTAAGGCTCCTGACATCACCTTCTGCTAGTACACGATCAATTTGATCATAGAATCAATATTCGCTGAAAGATTTTCCTTTACTACTTTACAATGATGAAAGAATGACTAAACAGATATACAATGCAAAAGTGGATGGATGCAGAAGTCGTGGAAGGCCACGACACACCTTCCATGATTAAATTGATCGTGTACTGGCAGAAGGTGATGTCAGGAGCCTTAAGAACAGACGAGAGTGCATGACAAGGGTTATGAATGTGAAAGAAGCAAGTGAGGTGTGTAAGAATAAGCCTAAATGGCGCTCTATTGTTCGTGCCTACCCTGCAAGGGAACTGGCGTGAAGTTGTACTTTACAATGAAGAAATCTATAAAAGTCTAGATGCCGATGGAAGAGAGTCGTCAATGTCTCTCTTCCATCGTTCAAGGTCGTATTCTCACTTTCTTTGGACATATTACACGACGAGAGGACACGTCGGTGGAGCGACTCGTGGTCCAGGGCAAAGTGGAGGGCACGAGGGCGCTCGGTAGATCACCAATGCGCTGGACAGACCAGGTCAAAACCGCACTAAATGGCCCACTCCACGAATGCACGAGGAAAGCTACAGTACGAGAGGAATGGCGACGAATTGTGAAGCTTGCCACCACCCCTGTCATGAGGACCACGACCACTCTGCCAAGAGTGTGACGACGGAGAAGAAGAAGACTTAACTTATTCAAATTCAAAATTTTTTATTCAAAATAAGTTCCACTGGAGAACACTTTTTTACTTCCTATTCTATGTACACCGCTTCGCAACGTGTTGATGCTGTAAAGGAGAAGAAGCGGCATATTGTTTTTCTTTATATTTCATATTCTATTTATATCTCAAATTCTTTTTTTAATATAAGTTTTGTACAGAAGTATGTTACAGAATTACTTTTTGAAGAATTAATGGAGTTGTAGTAAACGATGCATTATTAATAAGACTTATTAAAGAAGACTATGAGTAGAATACTGAGCCTAGATCACCGTCATCTATGGGTAACCTGCCACCTTTGGTGTTGCAAATGTACATAGGCGATGGTAACCGCTTTCCATCAACTGGGCCGTCTGCCTGTATGCTGAGCTTCTGCCATAAAAAAAATGCGCTGCTGCTCTCTTAAGATCTTGGAGCTCCCACGCTCAACTACGCAACGGTTATCTAGAACGTTTATTCCGCGTACAACAATGATCTGGAGAGAACTTCCCACCGAGGTTTTCCCTCTGCTCTACGACATGGGGTCGTTTAAGAAGGGTGTTATGAAACTTCTTAAAGGCCGGCAACGCGTTGTTAACGCTCCTGCAAAAGTCTATAGGCGACGGTAACCATCTTTCTAAGTCGTCCGCCTGTTCGCCTGCTTCAAGCAATAAAAAACAAGAATATTATGTCCTAAGAGAAATACAAGTACAGAGCAGTACTTCGATGTAATAATCAAAATGCCACGTTTTGCTCGTATATTAGAAGTGTCTAGTTTCACGGTTCTTCGCTTACGAAAAATATAACCGCAGTGTCGTGAGCGCGAACTCCGTACGAATTCTCGCCAAATATATGGCGCCGGTTGATAGAATTCGGGTGATTTATGCTGCATTATAAGCTTTTTGCCGTGTTGGTGCTGTGCTATATACAGTACTTAGGCCCCAATTACACTATAATATAGAAATAAAGAAAGATATATTTTATTTAGGAAAAAACAATAAAATAATAGAAACAGAATAAGTCTTAAAATTGGACCCAGTCTCAGCATATGCTGACCATTTAAGACCAGCGCTGTTCTTCCGCCTGGGGACCAGGAAGTGAAGTCACGAAGGACAATACAACACACATGATAATATATGTATTACTACACACACATATATATATATATATATATATATATATATATATATATATAGTAATATATATATATATTTATATATATATATATATATATATATATATATATATATATATATGTTGTTATTACTATGTATAAAGTTTGTAAAATAACATATCATAAAAAAATACATTTATAATCATTGTACCGATCACGTGCACAGCAGAACAAAATGAGAAGAGAATAAGTATATAAAATAAACAAATTATTGTTACGAGTTACAGGGCTCGAATTAAAAATGCCGTTGGAATTATTATAGAATTTAGCCAGGTGGTAGGGCATTTGTCCGACTGGATGGCTACCACCCCTGGTCTAAAGTATGTCGCCATAATAACCTTGAGTTGTGTTCCGGCATTAGTGACCAGGTTCCAGTCTCCCTTAAGAAAGCAGCAACGCATTTGTAGCAACTTTGGTGGTGCAAATGTCCATAGGCGATGGTAACCGCTTTCCGTCAAATGGGCCGTCTGCCTGTCTGCTGATCTCCTGCAATAAAAAAAAAATAGAATTTATTAGAACTATACAAACACGTATAACACAGGTACAACTATAACTGAACAAAATCAGTTCAAACGTAATGCGCGATTCAATAACACGCGCAAAGTCCGTCACTAAAATGTACACACGTCTTGCCTCTCCATTGGGCCATTGCTTTATAATGCACCGAAGCAGTATCTACCTGGCAAGCGTCGACGCAATTTCCCAGAAAACGTAAGCCTTCCTCGATAAATGTACTATTCAACACTGAAAGAATTTTTAAAATCGGACCAGCGGTTCCTGAGTGCTAATCTCGTTTAAACAAACAAAGGGCCACAATTCTGACCAGGATTCACCCGAGTGCAGTGCACGATAGGGCGTCCCCCGCAGGCGACGCTCACCGATGCGCCCCCGTCGGTGTGGATTCTCGCGCATGCGGCGAAGGGGGCCGCCACCCTTCACGCAGCGCCAAACCTGGCGGGTCGAGAGGAGCAGAGTGCCGTATAGGCACGTGGAATGTGAGAGGTGGAATGAAAGATAAGATGGACGAAATGATTGATATAATGAATGAGAGAAGCCTGGATGCCTTATGTCTGACAGAGACAAAGCGGAAGGGGTGCGACGTCGATGACCTCCCCGGTGGCATGCTTGCTCTGTGGTCCGGCGTGGACCTGGACGAGCGTGCAAGTGGGGGGGTAGGCGTCTTACTCTCATCCCGCTTTGTGTCTGGAGTAAAAGCTTATTGTCTGGTGAACCCGAGACTTCTCTGGGTCCGCCTAAAACTGGGGATCACGCGAGTTTTTCTGGTCGCAGCTTATGCTCCCGTAAGCTCAGCGGATCCCCAAGAACTCGAGAAGTTTTGGGAGTCTGTAAGAGAAATTCTGGATCTGGCTGAAGGGAACGAAAGACTAATTATGTGTGGTGATCTTAATGGCTGGGTGGGGACCAAACGAGACGGCCTTGAGGCTGTCCTTGGACCCTATGGTGACAAGAGAGTGAACGATGCTGGTAGGCCAATCATAGACGTATGCATGGAAAGAAACTTGCTTGTGTCGAACACCCTATTCCATCATAAGGATATTCACATGTATACATGGAGAATGAATGATCAGAAAAGTATGATTGATCTGATTTTAATTGATAGTCGCCTCCGAAACAGAATAATGGATACAAGAGCCTACAGAGGCCCCACTCTTGAAACGGACCACTACCTGGTGATAAGCCGGTTTGTGGGCCTTTTCAAGAAGTGGAGACACTGGCGAGTGCGTACCAATTTCGGGGAGCTTGAAAGAATAAAGTGTGAAAAATTGGAAGATGTTAGTGTAAGGAGTATGTATGCGCGCCTAGTCGAAGAAAGGCTTGCAAAAGCGGACTTCTCCGACTTAGATGTGGATAATGACTGGGATAGTATGAAAGAAAGTATAGTGGAAAGCGCAAAAGAAGCATGTGGATGCGCGAAGAGGCACATAACAACGAAAGGTGATGAATGGTGGGACGCGGATGTTAAATCCAGCGTAGAGAGAAAGAGAAAAGCCTGGCTGGATTATGTTGCTTCCTTGCAACAGAATGACAGTATGAAAGAGATGAAGAAAGAAATTTATCGCCTCTGCAAGAATGAAACCAAAGCTTTAGTGAAAGAGAAGCGTGAAAGAATAAAATTGAAAGAAGAAGAGAAGCTGACGGAGAACTTCGAGGCGAATACCAAACTCTTTTGGAGAGAGGTTAAGAAGTCTCGGGGTTGTTCGTCAGCTTCCAGAATGGAAAGAATAAAATCTAAAGCAGGGGACGTTCTTGCTAACCCACAAGAGGTATTAGCGCGATGGAGTGAATATTTTAGAGAAATGTATGATAATATCCCGGATGCTGGCACCACGACTGAGTCTGTGACCGACTCCGAGGAGTCAGCATCCGAGATCACTTTGGAAGAGATCGAATGGTCGATAAGAAGTCTGAAAAATGGAAAGGCAGTAGGAATCGATAGTGTGTCTGCTGAGATGATCAAATCTGGTGGAACCTGCGTCCGGGACGCTTTCCTGTCCTTATGCAACTTGTGCTGGAGGACGGGAAAGGTTCCCAAGGACTGGAGGCGCGCTGTCATCGTGCCCTTGTATAAAGGCAAGGGGTCACGTATGGAGTGCGCCAGCTACAGGGCCATCAGTTTGATCAGCACAGCATCTAAAGTGTATGCGAAGATTATTGAAAAGAGAATGAGAGTTGTATCCGATGGATTACTGTGGGATGCACAAGGTGGTTTCAGAAATGGAAGGGGATGTATGGATCAAGTTTTCTCTCTCCGCAATATCGTAGAGAAGCAGCTGGCTATGGGCCGGAAGGTTTTCTGCGGTTTTGTGGATCTAGAGAAAGCATTTGACAGGGTTGTGCGGAAGGACCTCTGGGACATATTGCCCGGATATGGGATTAATGGCCAATTGATGCGTGCTGTGCAGTCCACTTATGAGGGCTGTATCGAAGAAAACAAAGGTTATGGTGTTTGAAAGAGAAGAAACCAGAACGAATGCAAGGATAATGGTCGATGATGTTATGCTGGAGCAAGTGAATGAGTTTGTATATCTTGGATGTGCTTTTAGCAGGGATGGAAGGTACACCGCTGATATAGAAAGAAGAGTGAATTTGGGGAATAGTGTGAATGGAGCGTTAGGTAAACTTCTAGGCGCTAAGAACCTCAGCCAGAAGGCCCAGCTCGCCGTACACAACGCGGTGCTGGTACCTACGCTCACGTATGGAAGCGAGAGTTGGGTATGGAAGAAAGAGCATGAAAGTAGAGTAAACGCGGTCGAGATGCGAGCACTGCGCAAAATCTGCGGAGTGACGCTCGCGGACCGCGTTCGTAATACCGAAGTAAGAAAGAGAGTTGATCTGAAAGAGAGTGTCATGGAGATAAATGGACTTACTTGTAATAATATGAGCTGAGTAACCGGAGTGTCTGCGATACAGGAGCAGCAGTGCGTGTTCTCTTGTTTTATAACTAGATTCACTTGCCACTTATCACTAAGTTCTTGGAACTTGGTTAGTATTATAGTTGGGTGGATATCTTAAATGCGCGCGCGATGCGTGAATGTGTTTACGACGGATCGATTCAGACTGATCGTTGAGACGCGGAAGTGCGGGGTAAATTACTTTTTCGGGGAATCATCGTTCGTTACGCGGTGGCGTGAACATCCTGGGGCCCGGGGAAAAGGTGACGGCTCCCATTTATAGTGCTGACTAAGTGCTGTTGTCGTCGAGGGGAAGACGAGCAATCTTTGTGACTGGTCTCGTTAAGCTGCCATCCTTGGTGCTGAGTTCTACGACTCGGACGACGTCATCCTTTCCGGGCAGAATCTTCTTTATTCTTCCCATCTTCCACTGGAGTCTGGGAAGATTATCCTCCTTTATGAGTACCAGCTCACCAATCTTGGGTCGACTGGTTTCCGTAGTCCATTTAGATCGGGATTGGAGAGTGTGCAGGTAGGATTTCGACCACAAGGTCCAAAATCGCTGAGCCAACGCTTGCACTAAGCGAAAACGTCGTAGGGTTGATGGAGGAGAGGATTCATGGGAATGTTCGGGTAATGCGGTAAGTGGGCGACCTATAAGGAAATGACCAGCGGTTAGGACTTCGAAGTCTGTAGGGTCTGAAGACAGAGGGCAGAGTGGTCGAGAGTTGAGAACGGCCTCAATACGGGCTAAGAGTGTAGAAAATTCTTCAAAGGTCAGATGCTGCTCACCTAATACGCGATAGAGTAATTGCTTAGTAGATTTCACGGCTGCCTCGTGCAGACCGCCAAAAGAAGGAGCTGAGGGCGGATTGAGCAACCATGTGATCTGCTGTGTGGCTAGCTTGTGCGTAATTCTATCATCATTGGCCTTTAAGAAGTTTTGTACTTCTATGAGCTGATTTCTTGCGCCGACATAGTTTGTACCGCAATCAGAGCGAATTAGGGTAGGGATTCCGCGCCGACTAACGAACCTTTGCAATGCCGCAAAAAAGGCGTCCGTAGAAAGTTCCGAGACAGCCTCTAAGTGCACTGCCTTGGTGGCGAGACAAACGAAAACACAAAAGTAGCCTTTGAGAAGTTTGGCATTGCGTAGAGTACTTGATTTAATTAGGAATGGTCCGGCAAAATCCGTGGACACTTGACTAAACACCGGTTGTGGGCTGACTCGATCAGCCGGTAGGTCGGCCATAAAAGGGGGATTCGGCTGAGCTCGATGCCTAAAACAGCGTACACATTTAAAGACACGGTGACGAATGACTCGCCTTCCAGATAAAATCCAGTATTGTTGACGGAGTAGTGCGTGTAGTGTATCTGCGCCCGGGTGGCAGTGTATAGTGTGGAAATGATCTATAATTAGGTCCACAAGGGGGCTTGAACTGGGTAAGATGAGGGGATGTTGTGTGTCATATCTAAGGGCTGAGTTGGACAAGCGCCCTCCTACTCTAAGAAGACCATCCTTGAGAAAGGGCGAGAGGCGTTGTATTCGCACTGTACATAATTTGTTAGTTTGCAGTCGGTGGATGTCTTCAGCGAACATATTTTGTTGGACTGAGCGTACCCAGTGTAAGAGCGCTTTCTTACGTTCGTCTACGGTAATGGGACCAACGATGCGAGAGTGAGAAGATACCAAGCAATTGTGTGCAAAACGTTTAATACATGCGGTTACGCCTACAAGTGTGTCTAAGGAGCTGAATCTCGTGAGTAAATCCGTGTCTAGATCAGGAACCGCGATGTGAGCTACCATTTTTCTTGGTTTTAGACCAGGCAGTACGTGATGACCCAAAGCAGGGGGCATCGTGGGCCAGGTATCAGGTGGGGCCTTGAGCCAAGTAGGCGACCACCATAGGTCATAGGCTAAGAGTTCCTGTGCTGATATTCCCCTGCTAGCACAGTCGGCAGGGTTAAGAGCTGAGGGTACATGTCTCCAAGTGGGGTTACATGGATTGGCTGCAATGGCAGAGACTCGATTGGCCTCAAAGACCTGTAGGGATTGAGAAGGAGTTTTAAGCCAGGCGAGTACGATAGTACTGTCTGACCAACAAAAGTGTTGCTGAATGGTAATGTGGGCAGAAAGTTGAACAGAGACGCGAGAAATGAGCAGCGAAGTGAGGTGTGCAGCTGAAAGTTCCAGCTTTGGTATAGTCTGTCGGGTTTTAATGGGGGCTACCTTGGATTTAGAAACAAGTAGTCTGACGTGTACCTGACCCGTGATATTCGTTTCATGAAGATAGACTGCGGCTGCATATCCGGATTCGGATGCATCGGCAAAACCGTGTAGGGTGTAGGTGGAATCTTTGCTGGTGCAAATTGTTCTGGGGAGTCGAAGAGCAGAGAGTAGAGGTAAGTCTTCAAAAATGTGCTGAAATTGAAATGTGACATCATTGGGAGCCGATTCATCCCAGTCTAACTTTAGAGTCCATAGGTGCTGAATGAGCAGTTTTGCGCGGAAAATAACTGGGCTGATCCATCCACTAGGATCGTATAAACGAGCGATGGTACTGAGTATTGACCTTTTGGTAAATTTTTCCAGTGTAGGTACCGAAATGTGATATGTAAATTCGTCCGTTTGGGGTATCCATTGCATACCAAGTACCTTGATTGCATTGGAGTCGGGTACAACATCAAAATCCTTAGGTATGTCACATTGATCATCCGGGAAGCGTTCTAAAAGCTGACGAGAATTTGAGGTCCACTTTCGCAAATGAAATCCCCCTAGGGCTAGTAACTCAATGAGTTCAGTCTGCAGAGCTATTGCCTTGTCAACTGAATCATGCCCAGTCAGAATGTCATCCACGAATATGGAGTGCGTAAGAACCTGTGCAGCCTGGGGAAAACGGTGACCTTCATCAGTGACCAGCTGTATAATAGATCGATTGGCGAGGAAGGGGCTGGGTCGTAGGCCATACGTGACAGTGGACAGGGCGTAAGTGAGCAGAGGTTGATCTGGAGAAGAGCGCCATAGAATGAGTTGGAACCGTCTGTGGTCTGGGTGAACTAGTATATTTCTAAACATCATCTGGATGTCTGTACTAAAGACCACTTTGTGAGTACGAAAATTTAGAATGATGTCAGTAATATCACGTTGGAGCGGTGGGCCAGTGTGCAGACAGTCATTAAGACTGACACCATTAGAGCTCTTACAGCTGCCATCAAAAACCGTGCGAAGTTTTTCAGAGTTGGCTTTGAAGATGCCATGATGCGGGACGTAAAAATGGTCTTTTCCTTTGAATGTGCTGGGGTGACAAAGAGCCATGTGGCCCATGTCAATGTATTCCTTCATGAAGTCGATATATTTTGAGCGGAGGGTAGGATCTCTTTGGAGTTTGCGCTCCAAATTAAGGAATCGTCGTAGTGCAATAGCGTGGGTTGCACCGAGCTTAGGTGCCTTTGTAAGAAAGGGAAGGGATACTATGTATCGCCCTGTGGGATCACGTGTGGTGGTAGAACGAAAGTTCTCCTCACACTCGTCAGAGGTTGAGTTGTCCTTTGATTGCACTTCTTCGACTTCCCAGAATCTCTCCAGAGCGGAGTGTATTTCTTTATTTGAGTGTTGGGGTTGTAAACAGTCAATATTTACTAGTGCTGAATTAACTTGAGGCTCAGGCTTTGTGTAGTTTGGATTGATAGGACCTAAAAGAGCGAAATTGAAGATCGTGCCGAAGGCTATTGGCCTGCCGGGGCCTAAAAAAATTTTGTTACCATCCAAAATTTGGCCCAAGACATCAGAACCTAAAATCAAGTCAATAGCGGCTGGAAAACGATAAGACGAGTCTGCTAGGGGAAGCTGTGTCGAGTCGAGGAGTGGAACAACGTCAGGTAACATTGTTAATGGTAAAAGACCTGTCAAATCTGGTAGAATGTATGCCTTTGCGCTAATTACTGGGACTTCGGTGTGAATAGGGCGGAATGTGATGGTAGTTGAAGAACTAGAGTTTTGAGTCTGCTGATTACCGACTCCTGTAATTTTTAGTTCTGTGTGCTCGACAGGCAAACGTAATTTTTGTGTCATAGTTTTAGTTAACAAGGTTAGCATGGAACCGCTGTCTAATAATGCTCTTGCCTTATGAAATTCTCCAGTGTTGTCTGCTAGTTCTAGGGACACAGTGGGTAATAAAACTGGTGGATCGTGTACTGTAATGTGCTGAGTATGTGCTGAAATATGACTGTCATTTTGGTTAGCTTTATCAGAGGAAGTAACAGGGCTGCCGGGCAAGTGATTATTATGATAAACTTTATTATCATAGTGCTGAGTATGAAACTGGGATTTATTTTGTTTACGTGATGTAGTGGATGGTGTATATTGTAGCGATGGTATGGGTGGGTGTAGCGTAGTATTGTGTAAGTGAGTAGCAGGTAGTCATTGTTGTGAATTAATAGGTGAATTACGACGAGAAGAGTTTCTTGATTCCGTGGTTGGGCGGGTGTGTTCTTGTCCTCTTAGTTGTGGGGGCAAGAGGTGAGAATTGTCATATGTGGGTGATTCAAAGCCACTGCGATGTAAGGTGGTATGGTGTTTCTCGCTATCACATTCTCTACACCGTCCTGTGGATCTGCACTCGTCAGAGTAATGGGGTCCTAGACACTTACGGCACCGTTCATGAGCTTGGATAAAATCCCAGCGCCCTTGCGTAGGCTGTCTTAGGTATTCACCGCAGTTCAGCAACCTGTGTCCTCTAACGTGACACCAAGGGCAGTAATAATTATTGGTCGGTGCTGGTGGGTGGGCGGAATCTTGTGCTATGGGCTCGAAATATTGTGTAGACTGTGGGTATCCTTGAGCGTACTGTACAGGGTACGCTTGACTTTGTAGAGGATATGCAGGGCGCGTTAAAGGTGGGCGGACGGAAGTAGTGGGCTGAAAACGAACGTGCCGAATTTCTGGTCTGGGTGCAGAAGCGCGTGGTTGGTACCGTGCTGAGGGAGAAGCACGTTCAGTTTGTCTGTATGTCGGGCTGAGGGGAGGGGGGGGTGGGTTATATGTCTCAGTTTCTGTGCAACGTGCATGGTCTTCTAAGAATGTGATTACATCCTTTAAGGTGGGCAGAGTGTCTGAAGACCCATGCGTTCGTTCAAATAATGTGCGAAGCTCGCCCTTTAACTTCCGCACTACTATTGACACTAGGACGTAGTCTGAGTCATGTAGTGGTAAGTTTAGGTTTTTAAGCGCCGATTGGGCTGAAATAAGAGGGGCTAAAAATAACTGTCTGATTTGTGAGCGGGTGGTGATGTGGGGTAACTCTAGTATCATATCTATAAACCTATCAATGAGAACTCGGCGATTTTCGTAGCGATTGGCAAGTGTTGTCATCGCTACATCGTAGTTCTCATCGGTAACCTTGAGGTGTGATACCATACTGAGAGCTTCTCCGGAGAGGCAAGAAAATAAATAGTGTAATTTAACTGCACCTGACAAATTACCGGCAGTGTCCGTAAGGCTTTTGAAAATAGTTATGAAAGATGGCCAATCCTCAAGCTTGGAAGAAAATTTGGGTAGATCTATTTTGGGCAGAACAGTAGACGTGGAGAATGTGGGCGAGCTTGGTTTGATGCTTGAGCTGATGGTGATGTTTGCCACCAAAATTTTTTCATATGCTTCTATAGCCGAGGTGTAGTAGTCAAAGTACCATTTTTCCACTTTGTCGTCAAGGTCTTTAGAGTCCAAGATCTCATAATATACTGTATCCAACTTGCCCTTTATATCGTCCAATTTTGTAAAGCGCCCTATGAAATCGTTTACACTATACTTTTTGTCTCCTTTTAATATAAGGTTAGCTATCTCTAATAGGGAAGTTATGTACTTATGGGTTTGCATAAAGATGGCAGATTGCGATTTGGTAGGCATGACGATGAGAAGTGCACAATAAGAAAAGGAAAAGCAAACGAAAAAAAAAAAAAAAAAAAAATTTTTTTTTTTTTTACTAATGCTAATAAAGAACACGCAAGAAAGCAGCCAGAGAAACGTAAAAAATACGAAATAAATAAAAATGATTAGGAAAAAAAATATATATCAAACTGTCGTGTGCGCTGAGTCTTAATAAACACGAAGCTATATATAAGCTATAAAAGTTGCACGGCAAGCTAACCACACCGAGTGAAACGAATATAATATTCAATATTATTATATCGATCCGATATCACGTTTAGTGCAAGTATTCGAGAATAGGTGTGCTGAATAAAGTACAGAATACGTACTCGAGGTTATATTAACCTACCTACGTACCAAAAAATAGTTATCGTGTAGCAATTTGCGTAATTATCTGAGGAATGTGGAATGGGTATTTAAATATATAAGGGCAGAAGTAATATGTTTATAAGAAAACAAAAAAGAAAAAACAAGGGCAGAAAACGGGTAAATGGGTAGATTGATAATGATTGTTTATTTAACTTTTTAGGTATGCGAAAATTTACAATTTGGTTTGAATTAACCATAAAATGGTAAAATACGGTTGTTGCAGACTGTATAAATAGGTCGCCAGTTGGAATATTCGGTTCGAAAGACCATATGATCTGGCCGATTGCCAGATTTCAAGGGTGCAAGGGTAAGAGGGAATGGAGATAAATGGACTTACTTGTAATAATATGAGCTGAGTAACCGGAGTGTCTGCGATACAGGAGCAGCAGTGCGTGTTCTCTTGTTTTATAACTAGATTCACTTGCCACTTATCACTAAGTTCTTGGAACTTGGTTAGTATTATAGTTGGGTGGATATCTTAAATGCGCGCGCGATGCGTGAATGTGTTTACGACACATTTGCAGCGTTCCGGGTACAAACTCTGGGTCCTAACGCTCTAAACCTTATCGAGACGTTGCCGAAAGTTTAGTAGATCTCTTCCGCGGCCAAAAGGCTGGCGTCTACTTTGCTCGAAGGTTAAGCATTGCTATTCAACGTGGTAACGCCGCCAGCCTTTTGGGAACGTTCCCAGCAAGTGACAGTGGTTTGGGACCAATATTTTATCTATATGCCCTTTTTCATTTAGTTCCAGTATTTAATTTTAGGTTTCTTTCTTTATAGAGTAGTTTAATTTTTGAAATAAGTTTAGAATTGTTATAACTTTATAAATTGGAATAAATAAATTAGGAAAATATATTATGAAGCTAAATCGAACAAAATACGCAGACCGAACCCTGAGCTCTCAAAGTGAAGCCAATTTTGAAATAGGAAGCCTGGAATAAAGTTGGAGTAGTTTCAGTGGATGCGTTACCAAGCAAACCCCGTGTATAGTACATAAGTTTATACACAAAAGTTTTTTCCGCCGCTTCTTCTCCTCCAGCTATAACACGATGCGAAGCGGTAGTAATGATAGACTAGGATCGGCTCCGCCGGCGGAGTCGATAGTTGGTCCCCAAATAATCACTTCAGCCTGTTGGCTTAGCTCTTTCAGCCTTTAACGGCTAATTCTCAATATAGAGTCAATCCCCCGCAGCGGTCGAGCTGAGGTCGAACCTCACAGGAGGTGCCTCCTCGAGCGTGCTGCTTCCGGGCTGAAGAACGGCTGGACTGATTTGGCTAATTTTGGTTTTAAATTATTTGTGGAAGTCCAGGGAAGGTTTAAAAAGTGAGTACATATGAAAAAATGCTTGGAATATAGTAAAAACAACAATTTCGCTTTCCCTTAGAAAGTATTCCTACCTGTCAAACATTTGATGTTCGTCCCGTCGTTCAGAAATCAACATTTTTTATTTATTGATTCTGAGACGGTACGAAGATTGCCGGGTCAGCTAGTAAATAATAAATCTACGTTTTAACGGTTTTAAGCGCGATAATTTATTTGATTTTTAATATTCCGACGTTTCGGCCACTTTTCAGTAGCAGTGATCACGAACACAAATATGTCAAGTCTCAACTTGTCCATTTTAATTATTTAGTTTTAATTTTGTTTATGGTTATTATTTACTCTATGGGAGTCTAATTATATATCTATCCTAGTTATATTGCAAAACCTACATGTTACACAATTTTTCTCTAATCCATCCTAAGGTTGTCTGGAAGAAATTGCTTTTAGTGATAAGACCGCCCATTGTCTTCTGTACTTAAACTTCTTGAATTGCTATGCATGTAATGTTATGCAATAAAGTATATTCTATTCTAATCTAATTTACCACCGCCTCGCAACATGTTGTGGCCGAACCATTTGGAATCATAAAAATTAAAACGTAATTTTATTACGTGGTGGTTCGGGCATGTGGAAAGAATGCATGACGAAAGAATGACTAAACAGATATACAATGCAAAAGTGGATGGATGCAGAAGTCGTGGAAGGCCACGACACACCTTCCATGATCAAATTGATCGTGTACTAGCGGAGGGTGATGTCAGGAGCCTTAAGAACAGACGAGTGTGCATGACAAGAGTTATGAATGTCAAAGAAGCAAGTGAGGTGTGTAAGAATGGGCCTAAATGGCGCTCTGTTGTTCGTGCCTACCCCGCAAGGGAACTGGCGTGAAGTTATGTATGTATGTATGTATGTAATTTTATTATATTATACTTCTAATAAAGTTTGTGAACTTCCAATCGACGTTAAATTTAAATTCCGCAAATACGCAACAATATAATATATAAACATCTCACTGAATAGTTCATTATATAAAATCCCATCCCACAGTCTACGAGCTTGTTTAACTTAATTCCGGGTAGCATTTGCACACAAACTCTAAGCTCACTACCAATTCATTTATATCCAAGTTTACTTAGCCAATGCACTTCCCGCTAAGTAAAGCGCAAGCCACACAGACAAGACGAGAAGGGAAAATGGCGTGATTACCAACCCCTTCTTACAACTTCTATACTTAATGCAAAAAATACACAATTCATGTTTATTGCATTTATTAAGTAAATTTTACATAAACATTAGATATCAAAATTATTACTCCGGTGGTTCGGGCATGTGGAAAGAATGCATGATGAAAGAATGACTAAACAGATATATAATTCAAAAGTGGATGGATGCAGAAGTCGTGGAAGGCCACGACACACCTTCCATGATCAAATTGATCGTGTACTAGCAGAAAGTGCTGTCAGGAGCCTTAAGAACAGACGAGCGTGCATGACAAGAGTTATGAATATCAAAAAGCCTGAATGGCGCTCTGTTGTTCGTGCCTACCCTGCAAGGGAACTGGCGTGAAGTTATGTATGTATGTATGTAAAATTATTACTATTAGGTATGTCCGACATGGAGAGTCGTGTTGGAATCATTACATACATTATCAAGTTTTTTTATTTATTAACAACCCATAACGTCCCACTGCTGCACTCGGGCCTCCCATTATAGGGGAGTATCATGATTACAGGGGCCCTATTCAGGTGTATCTATTTCATCTACTAATTAATACGTGAAGCAAAAACTTTGTACTCTTTTTACGAAAATTACGCGGACGCAAGAGTATGAGATTTCGCATACTTGTCTATACTAATATTATAAAGAGGTAAAGTTTGTGAGGTTGTAGGGGGTAATCTCTGGATCTACTAAACCGATTTTAAAAATTCTTTTACTGTTCTAAAGCTACGTTAACAAGGAATGTCATAGGCTATATAAGATGACGCTATATACCACGGGAGCCGGACAGAGCGCGGGTGAAACCGCGCCAGGGCGCTAGTAATTTATATAGAGGAGAAGCGACGAATGTTATTTTTTTTTTTAATTATACACGCATGTATACTCTTTTGGTAATTGTTGCCTTGGAAAAATCTGTGAGTATACAAGTATAGTTTTTGACAACAAACCACTAGTACAAAGTACTAGCTTCTACCCGCGACTTCGTCCGCGTGGAATAGTTAAAAAAAGTAAGTTTAAAAAAATCCGATTTAGAAACATTCTTCATTAGTGCTCCGCTCCTATAGGTCTTAGCGTGATAATTTATAGCCTATAACCTTCCTAGATAAATGTGTTATCTAACACTGATAGAATTTTTCAAATCAGACCAATACTTCCTGAGATTAGCGCGTTCAAACAAACAAACTCTTCAGCTTAATATATTAGTATAAGAATAAGATTGACTCGATTCAAAACAAGTTTTTAAGCCACTTAAACTAAAGATGTGACCGCTTAAAGCTAACACCACCATAAATTGATTCACTATCATTTCATCGAACCCAAAGAGACCAGGCTTATTTATTTAAAATATTAACAATTTCGTTGATTACCCTTTTCTAACTAATAACTTACTTATATAAAAACCTGTTAAGGCGTGTAAATAACCCTAACACGTAGTATGCGGGCTATGATGAACCAACGTTCGGGCCCAAAATTAATATACGGTGATATAAACCAAAAGTATGCGATGCCGGGCAATCAAGATTAGCTCATACGACAACCGCTGGAGCGGCTAAGAAAATATGCAGACTCACCTTATAATAAGTAGGTTGTCAGATCAGTGATCACCATAAGTTCACCACGCGCCACGACTCCAGACACAAGCCGGCCGGCTTATAACCGAATCCCAGTCCTTCCACTTGATGCAACACTTATTAGTCTTTGTGTATATGATTAAGCGGGCCGATTTATTAAGCACCAGAGAGTAGTTATTTGATAAGGTTTAAATATTATTATTTATTAACGTGCGCCTGCTCAACTAGTACAGCAGCGATCAACGACGACGCGTAAGCGTATGTAACGAATTGAAATTCAAAAAAGTCTAGCCACCACCTTCTGGCGAGCTGCCGTGACGTATGAAGTCAAGTTATCTCTGGCTTACCCAACATCGCTAGATGGCTTCACCAAAACCAATTATACTAAAATACATCTTTATACCGTGCTTGCCAGCAATACAATAGAAACAAACATCGCCTACATTTAAGAACGCAATCAGAAAACATTACTTTACACTATTATATATATATATATATATATATATATATATATATATATATATATATATATATATATATATATATATATATATATATATATCTTATAAATATTGTTACATGCCGACAAAAAGCGAATGCACGTCTGCCTGCCATAAACCTGGTTTATTACCTTTCCCGCATTTGGACTTCTTTTATTTACTTTGTGTTTAAAATTTGTACATACATACATACATAACTTCATGCCAGTTCCCTTGCGGGGTAGGCACGAACAACAGAGCGCCATTTAGGCCCATTCTTACACACCTCACTTGCTTCTTTGACATTCATAACTCTTGTCATGCACACTCGTCTGTTCTTAAGGCTCCTGACATCACCTTCCGCTAGTACACGATCAATTTGATCATGGAAGGTGTGTCGGTGTGTGTTTAAAATTTGTAATTAAGAAAAACATTCTATTGTTATTGTACTTGTTTTATGGCAGTCATTAGGCAGGTGAGTCGAACTAATTCTTAGAAATTATTGTTTTGCGTCGAGGCATATTGTATTTGTACAGAATAAAAGGAATGCCTGAACGGAAGGGTGAGGCAGTCAAGCGAGGTTTACGATACTAGCAAGACGTACATTCGATGAGCGATATAGTGAAGGACTTTGCGCGTTTTATTGAATCGTACAGTTTATACTACTGTTTGTACCTATGTTATACGTGTTTATATAGTTCTAATGAATTCTATAGTAATTCCAACGGCATTTTGATTCGAGTCCCGCATTCATAAAAAAAGGTTTGTTTATAATATAACTAATAATCTGCACCACCTACATCGTCAGATTTGGTTAAAGTATTCCTTAAGTTAGGTTGCCTGGAAGAGATTGCTTTGAGCGATAAGGCCGCCTATTGTTTCTACCATGACAATATTGTAATTGTGTATTTTTGAAATTGTATATTTGGTGAGCAATAAAGTGTTTTTTTTTTGTTTCTTTTTAGGTATTTTCTTTTCTTTCTTTTCCAAAAACATATAATCTATTACATTTGTTACTTATGCTAATTTGCACTTGCTTGTTATTATATATTCTTGATATCTATTTATTTACTAATCTATTTTTATGCATATTCTTACTACTATTTTACATTGTTATTGTTATCTATTTTATACACGTCTGTTACTTACAGTGGGCTAGTTACGTATATTATTACTACACTTGCAATAAAGTGTTATCTTACACTACGTACAAAACACACTTCCAAGGTACTGTTGTGTATGATAAGTATCATTTTTTTTTATTGCAGGAGTTCAGCAGGCAGGCAGACGGCCCACTTGATTGAAAGCGGTTACCATCGCCTATGGACATTTGCAACACCGAAGGTGCTACAAATGCGCTGCTGCTCTCTTAAGGGAAACTGGAACCTGGTCACTAATGCCGGAACACAACTCAAGGTTGTTACGGCGACATACTTTAGACCAGGGGTGGTAGCCATCCAGTCGGGCAAATGCCCTACCACCTGGCTGTGGGTTGTTAAGTCGCCTCTTTACGACAGGCCGCCCGGCCGCAGGAAATTGTATTCTTTCTCCGTTCCTGCACAGATAAAAGTAGTAGTCATAGTTCGAACCATTAAAATCTAGGCACAAACTGAACGGACATAACATCATTGGGTACTAGAAACATACTTCTTCTCTCGATACGAATCTCATGAGGCTTTGGAGCACCTGGTATTGGTTTCACTTCAAAATCTAGTAAAACACTGGACAATGCAAACTTCATAGTTTGGTAGGCAAAGCGTTTACCTGAAAAAGGAAAGGAAAGTAGTACTTAAATACGCTGTAAATTTTCTTATTACTGTCACCTACAGAAGTTTGCAACACCAAGTGCGAAGACAAGGTGTTGCCAGATTGTTTTATCCGTGCAGGAACGGAGAAAGAATACAATTTACTGCGGCCGGACAGGCTGTCGTAAGAGGTGACAAAACAACCCACAGCCAGGTGGTAGGTCATTTACCCGACTGGATAGCTACCGCCCCTGGCCTGAAGTATATCACCATATCAACCTTGAGTTGTGTTCCGGCATTAGTGACCAGGTTTCAGTCTCCCTTAAGAGAGCAGCAGCGCATTTGTAGCACCTTTGGTGTTGCAAATGTCCATAGGCGATGGTAACCGCTTTCCAGTGCTCCTGCAATAAAAAAATCAACACGAGCAGTCTACACGGGTAGTCTGAAGCAGTCTTGGACAAGAAGCACTAATATGTTGTGGTCAATAATTACTGTCTGATAATCGCAGTATTCTTGGAGTATCGCAGTCTCGACACCTGACAAGCGTGGATGCAACTCTTGGAGTTGTCCTAATATTTCTGTGTATTATCGCAATATTTAATATTGTAATAATTCTAGTGTAGTAAACTTGGATTATTATTGTGTTATTCTCGGTGTCATTCGCCCGACGTGAGCTACTATGTATTAAACATTTGTGTACATTTTTATATACTACCCATCAAAAATCTAACCATGCATAATTACGATTCATCAATACCAGACTATCTTACTTAGAGAGGACTTGCATGTTGGAAATACCAGCTACAGAGAAATGTCCAAATTGAAATACCTGGGCTGTGTACTCTAGCAGACACTAACACCCGCGAGGAAGATATAGATATTCGTATTCAAAATACCCTACGATGTACCGCGAAGCTTCATGACGTGTTGGTATCCAAACTTCCTGACCATCACCTCACGATGCGTATATACACGATGTCATATTTCCAATATTCATGGAAGGATGTGTCGCTTGGACCTTCCACGACTTATGCAGGAGATCCAGCTTTTGGTGATTGTATATCTGTTCCTAAGAAAGATCCTGGGTCCGATACGGGGAAGCAATGTCAACTGGTGGATCCGAAAAAATGCCGAAATCGAAGAACTGGTGGAACAGCCCAATATAATAGGCGAAAGTAAGGCACATCGCTTACGCTGGCTTGGCCACCTACAAAGAATGGGGGAGGATCGCGCAGTGAAAAGACCCTATCTGGGCAGCCCAACGGGACGGTGACCAGTTGGTCGACCCAGATATCCCTGGAGTGACGTAGTGGAGGCTGATCTGCGCGAGCTTCATGCCGATGACTGGCAGGAGACAGCGCTGAACAGGAAGAAGTGGAGTATTCTCATTTCGGAGACCAGGACTCATTTTAAGTCGTTGAGCCGCAGCAATTAGTTAATACCAGACTGTAAAAAGATGAATCCATTATTGATAATCTTAGTGCGTGATTAGATTTAGAGGCTAACGCGGATAACACTTAGGCTGTGGTTGGACTATTATGAACGTAATTTTCAAAGTACCTATACAAACTCGTGGTCCTTCACCAAAGGGCATGAATGTATAGGGCTTAATGTTTTCTACAATCCCCGGTAAGAATCTTTCAGGATCGAAGGTGTCAGGGTCTGGGAAGTAATCAGGATCGTAATGCATGCCCAGAGCGTTCACGTAGACAACAGTACCCTTCTTGATGGTTAGGTTTTCGTCGATTTGATAGTCCTGCTCTGCGATGCGGTCTAACCAGCCCATCTGTGGATATTTTCGTAAGGTTTCTGAAAAAAAAGGATTGTATCATCGTCTAACATATTACGTAAATATATTATACCCGACTCAATTTTAGTAACATGAAAGCAAGTTACTTCTACTTCCGACGTATCTGGGTAATCTAATAAACCTATTGGTGGCAATTGATTCTTTCAAATAAAACTCGATGTGGACTGTATGTATGACTTCTTATTGGCGTTACATACAATCTATACTAATATTATAAAGCTGAAGAGTTTGTTTGTTTGTTTAAACGCGCTAATCTCAGGAACCGCTGGTCTGATTTGACAAATTCTTTCAGTGTTGAATAGTACATTTATCGAGGAAAGCTATAGGCTATATTATATTCTCAAAAAAATTAGGGATCCTTACTAAAAGTCCAATAATGTAACCCAAGGTGTAAAAAAATGATCCGAAAAAATCCTTACACGGCGTGCGCTGCGAAAACTATTGATTATAGAACAAAACAATGTACTACCACTTTGCAGAACATATAATTGTAACCATATGTCTAACTATTGTAGTTATCTCACAATAAGTGTTTTCTTTTATTCTTTTAAATAATCATAATGCCGTCGCTTCAAAAACTCTTTATTTTGTACCTTGGTAATAATCCTTATCAAAATTAATTACTCCATATTCAAGACGAATTCAATACCTTTCTAGAACTTTTTGAACTATTAAATTCGGACGTTTTAATAATTAGCAAATACTGTTTGAACACAGTAAGAGAATATTTAAAACAATTAAAATGCTTGTTTATAATTTTTTATCTATCACTCTTCGCGTAATGCACAGCTGCATGTGTTTGTATCTCGATGTATTTTTATTATATTGCTTCTTAATGTAACAATGTAGATATAGCGCATCTATCTAAAAATGTCGTGTAATAATCACTTTTATAACATACTAGCTGATGCCCGCGACTTCGTCCGCGTGGTGCGATTTTTTAACTATCCCACGGGAACTCTTTCATTTTTCGGGATCGAAAGTATCCTATATGTTGATCGGGGATATAAGCTACCACCATACAAAATGTTATTTAAATCGGTCTCGTCGTTTCGGAGATTAGCTCGCACAAACATAGAAACAAAAAAATTGAAAATATCTAAATTAGTTCTATTTCACTTCTTATATCCCCCTGACTCGGTTTTTAGCATTTCTTTTCATTGTACAGAAATCAGACCTCTATAATTTTATTATATGTATATATTTAGTTTTTTAAATATTATTCAGAAATAATAAAAGATATGACTTGAATTTTTAAGAAACATCAAATCAATATATTACAAAAATCGCTTCTCATTCAAACTTGTTTAAAAAGCAAAAAATATGCGATAGTTAATCAATTATTATCGATGTATCTTAAAACTTGATATCATGTTTGACGGCCTCTGTGGTTGAGCGGGCTAAGCCTTTACCGGCCTACCTCACTGCAACGCAGAGGCTCCGGGTTCGATTCCTGCTATAGTAAATTTCGGAAACGTATTTTCTCCGTTATTTACTATGGTCTGGGTGTCTGGGATCGGCCCCAGAGTAGTCCGTTGTATATTACCTATAACACAAGCGTAATTTGCTTAATTTGGGATATACAATATGTGTGTTGGTCTGCCGATTAAAAAAAACATATAAATTTTTTAAAAAGGATATATACTTTTTTTACCATTTATAACAGCATTTAAGAGCTCTGACAAATGGTTGGCAATTAAATCCCCACCATCGATAGCATCTTTGGCATCTTTAAGCTCATTGTACAATCGTTCCTATAATAAAAAAATATCAATAAAATAAGTAGTTTGAGTATTACATTCATTATTGTTACTGATACCGCCAAGTAACCTCCTTTCGGCCTATATCAGCTTTTCTTCTCTTATACGGCTAAATAATTATTTTTCTTATAATAAGTGCACGTAAGAGGCGCCAAAACCACCCACAGACAGGTGGTAGGGTATTTTCCCATCTGAATAGGTACCACCTCTGGTCTAGAGTATGCCGCCATAACAACCTTGAATTGTGTTCCGGCATTAGTAGCCAAGTTCCAGTCTCCCTTAAAAGAGCATCAGCATTTGGAGCACTTTTGATGTTGCAAATGTCGATAGGTAATGGTAACCACTTTCCATCAGGTGGGCCGTCTTCATGTCTGCTGAACTCGTGCAATAAAAAAAATAACTGTGACTCAACAGGCCGACCTTATATATTCGCAAAGTAGCCACGGACCCCCTAAGAAACATGCATCGACTATCTATTAAAATATTTAAGCTTGTAACGCTCTACAGCTAAACAACATGACTTCTAAGAACTTGCAGCGAAAACAAACAATAAAATGGTTTATAATGTCTCATTGAAAGGTCGACCGTCAAGACAAAAGTATTAGTGATTAGTAATAGTCGATTACATTTCAATACTTTATTATTACAAGCACAAACAAATGACAGAACAATTAAGACAATAACAGACAGTAAATATAAAACCAATAAAATACCAGGTGTGTCGGGCGCTGTAGCCCATGGATAATATGTTGGTCCAATTTTTGATGGACTGTATGACATATGACCAAGATCCTTGCACTAGAAAAGTAGAAGCTCCACCAACCTTGAGATCGGCCCTCTGCTGGCTTGTTTCAGATTACACACAGGAATAGCACACGTCACTAAATTCCACCTTAAAGCTAACACTTTTAACAAAGTTCTAGCGTAGTAAAAGTTCTTGGCACAGCCAGTAATCACAATGAGTTGAAGTTCACAATAGTTGATAGGAAAAGATGGGTGCACAGAAAAGAAGGTAGACTGCAAAATGGACGGAGTGACTTTTACCTACTTTATACTAGGCAAGGACGGAACAAGGTGGACTACGGATTACAGTTTCAAAATGGTGGTCATAATATAAACATACCTGTAAAGGAAGTTGATGTGCTATTTCATATATGGTATACGTCAAAATAGCAGCAGTGGTGTCGAAACCACCCTGAACTAAAATAGCTGCCTGCGCTATTAATACTTCCTCATCAATATCTAAAACAATTAAGAATTGTATGACTTAAATGTGATAAGCGCTGTTCACTGTTACACGCAACAAAAATAATGTACCTTCACCCTCTTTAAGTGCTTCCCTCTTTATCTTGATTAAAGCGTCCAAAATGTCATGATGTTCTAAGTTCTCTTGTTCATAACCTCCTCTTCTTTTGACTAGTTCTTTAAATAATACAGCTAAAGAGTCCGTTGCATTCTTTGGAAAAAATGTGAACCTGAAATGAAGGTGTTAAGAAACTTAATGCATTACCACCTGCAAGAGTATTGGCATCCTCGGTGTTGATATCGCTAACGATGTGCAATTCAGGGGCCATCTTGAAGGCAAGGCAAACTTTGCCTCCAAGAAGCTAGAAGTGCTAAACCGGTCCAAGCAGTACTTAACACCGCGGTAACACCTTGTGCTTTATAAAGCCCAGGTGAGGCCGGATATGGAGTACTGCTCACACTTTTGGGCTGGAGCACCTGCCTACCAACTTAATCCCCTGGACTATATTCAACGTCGAGCCGTTCGCGTTGTTGATGATCCCATACTCACAGATGGTCTAGATATGCTTGGCGTTAGGAGAGACTTTTCGTCTATCTGCGTATTCTACCTACTGTATAACGGGGAGTGTTCCAAAGAACTGTTTAGTATGGTTCCTTCGTCCTTTTTCTACCATCACACCGCTCGCCATCGGGAGTTCATCCCCACTTCCTCGAGCTGCCTCGCTCATGTACGCAACGCTTCTCTTGCGTACCGTAGGGATTTGGAATGAGCTCCCAGTTGAGATTTTCCAACAGCGCTACGATATGTAGTTTTTCAAAAATCATCATCATCAGATGGGCCGTCAGCTCTCTGCTGTATTCCAACTATCAAAAAAATGCACACTTCTGGTTTGGTAAAATTTTCTGAATTCATTTTGTGATACCTGTACTTTGTATACAACTTTTACCTTTTACCAACCATTGTTCCAGTTAATAACATCCTAAGGAATTTCGGTCTAACAACCTTAATTGTATTGCTTCGCGTGTAGGTGGCATTCGAAGAATCCTGTTCAATGCTCTTCATTGTTTTACATCGTAGGTATTTCTATACAGATATTGTGCCAATAAATGAGACCGACTCGGGAATGAGGGATAGCTGTGAGTGATTGATAATTATAATTATTGTAGGATATTTGACACGTATTACAATAAGTTCCAAATTGTTTTACTTTAAAAATATTGTCAAAGAAATAATTTAAATTCCTGTTTAAACAGCAATTCATAACTTTGACTCGTTAGAATTATGACGTCACAAAGCAGTAGATCCATATTAAATTAAGGAGCCTGAAGTTTTCTGTGACGATTAGAACTACTTTGAATTTGACTTTGGCTTCCAAAGCAATTTTAGTTACTGTTAAAGAAGAAGAACCAGCGCAACTCCCCAACATCCTAATATTTTTGCTGAGGCTTGTCCAGTTGCAATAACCGTTTAGTACTTTATAATGTACAAGTAATTAAGTAATAAAAAAAATCCAGATTTTTGTTTCACACGGTAATTTGACAAGCGAATAAAAGAGACTAGATGATATAAAAATCCTTCTTATATATACTTATTGCGCTGGTTGCAAGCATGTGGCCAAGAGCCCAAATCTACTGTATCAATATTTTGGCGTTGCGAAGATATTCAAAGTACAATTCCATTACGATAATGTAAAAAATTCGTATTCTACTAAATGCGCAATACCTCTTCGATACCGTCGCGAGAGCATAATAGTAGAGTAATACGGGTATTACCATTAGCAGAAAAGCTATCAAAAATTGTAAACATTTATTTCGCGAGTTTTTGCTTATTAATATTTTTAAAGATTTCGAGTTAACAGAACACCAAAATCAAGCAAACCTACGATTGAGACAATAGCGTCCAGCGATGTTGAGGAGATATTAATAGAAGAATTGGGCCCCAGTTCAGATTTTGGCCAAGTGTTGTTACATACAAAATTTCTAATTCGACTAGAAGACGATATTTGTTTTATTACTCCACCCTTGATCTAGAGTATGCCGCCATAACAACCTTGTGTTGTGTTCCGGCATTAGTGACCAGGTTCCAGTCTCCTTTAAGAGACCAGTAGCGCATTTGTAGTACCTTTGGTGTTGCTAATGTCCATAGGCGATGGTAACCGCTTTCCATCAAGTGGGCCGTCTACCTGTCTGCTAAACTCCTGCAATAAAAAAAGAAGAAAAAAGCTCACCCAAATGTATCACAAAGCTCAGGCCAGAAGAATATGCTTATAAAAGATAGACCTCTGAAGATATCATATCTCTGAAACCCCTCAGTGACATCTCGGAGGGCACTACGGCCAGTCATGGTTGCATCACATTGTAGCCCAAGCGTCGTCTCCCCGATGACATCAGTCGTGTAGTCGGAGAATAAATTCTGCCGCAATAAAAGCAATCTATCAGCCCAGAAACATTCCACTGCTGTGTTCGCGATGGGCGTCACAATTAATAGAAATACAAGGAATATGCAAAAAAAACATGTAATGATGTAAGAAACTCTTTGACAGTACCCGTGATCAGAAGGCTGGCTCATATTTTGCACAACAAATAAGTATTGCCATACAGCGTGGCAATGCAGCCAGCCTTCTGGGCACGCTCCCCGTTGGCAGTGATCTGCTACATAATGTATCAAAATCGTCATTTTTTTTATTGTCTGTAATGATTATATTGTATATCACTTCTTTTTAATAGCTGTTCCTTCCTTGGCACCTATCAGCGTTTTCATCCACTGCCAGGAAGAACTATACCCCTAGAGTCTTCAGTCTCTTAAATCCTAAGCGGTTTGTATTTCGCCCCACGGAAGGAGAGATGGACGCACGGCCGTATTTCGACAGCACTACTAGTCTGTGAGAGTTCTTCGCCGGAGGAAAGCTCACGGCGGCCGAATGTCTATAGACGCCGTCTGGCGCCGAAGCGTATTCTTTGGCGGGAGCGGATCAAGCTCGTATGGTCAAGCCCCCGTTCTGCTTCCTCCTTAGCAAGCATTACGCACTCATAAAAGGAGTAGAAGGCATCCCAACCGGTTTGACTCTTGACCAAGGCCAAAACCACGATCGAGAGCTAGAGATCTAATCCGGTAACAGCGACGAATCCTCGACGATGCTCAGTCCAAGCTGAGCTAACTTGGATGGAACTCTGACGATTGTTCACGGCCTAATCGACACAGCTACCTCCCGAAGAATCCATGCCCCGAGACGACATATTGAATATTCCTAAGCTAGTTAACTTGCCCTTGTGTAAAATGCAATAAACAACTCAAGGATAGATCCCCAGACACACAGATTAGAGTAAATAACCGAAACATCGCAAATAATTTTATATCTTAGTATATATACCCTCAAATCTATATTCCTTCTATTCTTCAGTTCCTCCTGGATCCGATGCTTCAAATTATCGGATTTAGTGCGCATCATATTCTGAAAACTTCTTAATTTCGCAGAAGTAAAGCTAGGAGTCAGGCGCTTCCTGATGTTAGTCCATAAAGGATTCTGGAAGACATAGTTTTAAGGAAAGTTTAGTTCATGTAATACTCTGACAGTCTATTAAAAGGAGAGACTATATAGATACTATACAATAAATATATATGTAGGAATCGTATTTGTTATTATAAAATAACCATATGACGGAAGTAGTCAATAATCGGATAGAGTATTCTTTCATGTAGTAATCAGAAGTCGTTTAACCGGATGTCGGCTTAGAAACATTTATTATTAAGCTAACGGATATCGGAAATGGAGTAACCGGATGTTGGAAGTTAATACGGATGTCGGAAGTTGATTTTATGAAGGAAGTGTAACTGAAGTGGCGCCACAGCATTATCGGATGGTGTCACTGCGGCGCGCTACGAGGACATGTTAAATACGCAGTGTTCGGGCAGAGGAGGGGCAGTATTGAACCACCAGTCTTCAACCGGCAATCTTCAACCGACAGTCTACATTGGTAGTCTTGGACGAGGAGCACATAATATGTGGTCGATAATTACTGCTTGATAATAGCAGTATTCTTGGAGGGCAAATTGCTACTCGACACCTGACAAGTGTGGATGCGACTCTTGGAGTTGTCCTAATATTTGTGTATTAGTGTGCAATATTTAATATCGTACATACATACATACATAACTTCACGCCAGTTCCCTTGCGGGGTAGGCACGAACAACAGAGCGCCATTTAGGCTTATTCTTACACACCTCACTTGCTTCTTTGACATTCATAACTCTTGTCATGCACGCTAGTCTGTTCTTAAGGCTCCTGACATCACCTTCTGCTAGTACACGATCAATTTGATCATGGAAAGTGTGTCGTGGCCTTCCACGACTTCTGCATACATCCACTTTTGCATTGTATATCTGTTTATTCATTCTTTCATCATGCATTCTTTCTACATGTCCGAACCACCGGAGCATTCCTTTCCTTACCTTCACCCCGACACTCTCTTTCAGACCAACTGTCTTTCTTACTTCGGTATTACGAACGCGGTCCGCAAGCGTCACTCCGCAGATTTTGCGCAGTGCTCGCATCTCGACCGCGTTTACTCTACTTTCATGCTCTTTCTTCCATACCCAACTCTCGCATCCATACGTGAGCGTAGGTACCAGCACCGCGTTGTGTACGGCGAGCTGGGCCTTCTGGCTGAGGTTCTTAGCGCCTAGAAGTTTACCTAACGCTCCATTCACACTATTCCCCAAATTCACTCTTCTTTCTATATCAGCGGTGTACCTTCCATCCCTGCTAAAAGCACATCCAAGATATACAAACTCATTCACTTGCTCCAGCATAACTGCTTGCTCATTTAATATCGTAATTGTGGTAAATGTCAGGAGCCTTAAGAACAGACGAGCTTGCATGACGAGAGTTATGAACGTCAAAGAGGCAAGTAAGGTGTGTAAGAATAAGCCTAAATGGCACTCTGTTGTTCGTGCCTACCCCGCAAGGGAACTGGCGTGAAGTTATGTATGTATGTAATTGTGATAATTCTAGTGTAATAAACTTTGATTATAATATTTCAGATTATTATTGTGTTATTCTCGGAGCGTCATTCTTTCGCTCCCGGTGTGAACCCGACATATATATATTTTTATATATTTACTAGAGTTTTCCCCGCGACTACCCCGCGTGAAAACAACCCCCACGTAGTAAATCTATGTTACTTACATAAAAACTAAATTAGATTTTTTGTATTAAAACTTTGCTGTTTCTTGTTCAATTCACTACATACATACATACATACTAACATAACTTCACGCCAGTTCCCTTGCGGGGTAGGCACGAACAACAGAGTGCCATTTAGGCTTATTCTTACACACCTCACTTGCCTCTTTGACATTCATAACTCTTGTCATGCACGCTCGTCTGTTCTTAAGGCTCCTGGCATCACCTTCTGCAATCAATTCACTACAATAACAAAGAAACTAAGTGCATATTGTCTAAACAGCTGCCTAGCAAAAGAGAGATGAGTCGAAGCCAACCTGATTTGAAGTAATACAATGAATCACGTGTTGTTTATGACAACGTAGGTATTTGTTGGTGAATTGAAAAAACGCGATTGCAGCGCCATCTATTTAGCCAATCCGTCCATTCTAAAGAAACGACGTCCTTTATCCGGATAATATGTATCCTTAGTGTTAACTCGGGTTATAAGTCAGCACTATGTCGAGTTTCATTCACATACGTCCAGTATTTTCCAAAAAGGATGCCATCGTAGCAGTTTATCCCACGGAAACGAAGTTATTTATCGGGATAAAAATTATCCTAAGTTACGCCTCGAGATATAAGTTAGCTGAATGTCGAGTTTGATTTAAATCCGTTATAGTAGTTTTCACGCGATGCTCTAACAGACAGACAGACAGACAGACAGACAGACAAAAATTCTTAAAATTGTACTTTCGGAATCTACTGATCTAAATTAACCCTTCTGATTTTTTTTACATTCTTAAACGCATTGTACAAACTCGAACCATTTACAGATTTATTATAGTATAAATATAATAATTATTAACGTAGAAAAATAATAATTAATGTAGAGAAAACAAAAGTTATGATGTTTGAAAGAACTGAAAGGATGACAATGTGTAACGTACAGATAGGAAATGAATCACTTGAACGAGTTAAAGAGTTTGTTTACCTAGGGTGCATGTTTACCAGAGACGGAAAGCATGAAAGTGATATTGAAAAGAGAGTAATGACAGGTAATAAGGTGAATGGAGCGCTGAACTCTTTTATGAACAGCCGGAAAGTGTCTGTAAAGGCACATCTGGCTGTCCATCAAGGGGTATTAGTGCCAACGCTAATGTACGGCAGTGAAAGTTGGGTATGGCAGAAGAAGTATGAAAGTAGAATAAATGCAGTTAAAATGAGAGCTTCGAGAAGTATATCTAAGGTTAACGTAAGTGATATGATAAGAAACCGTGTGATAAGAAAGCGTTGTGGTTTCAAAGATGTAGTGACAAGAGATGAAAAAGGAATGTTAAGGTGGTTTGAGCATGTAGAGAGAATCAATGAAAGCAGAATCACAAAATAACTATGTGACTGGTACAAGTCGGTGCCGGTAGACCGAGACGTAATCACCATGATCAAATTGAAGATATATTGAAGAAAGGTTAGATAAAAAGTAGTTTAAATAGGCGTGTATGTATAAAAAGATTAATTAAAGTTGATGAAGAGTGCGATGAAGCGAAGTAGCAGGTTGGGAAACCAATGCGAAACAGGTGTGACAATTGTATGTATGTAGATATAATAGATAGATGCTGTTAAATGCTGGTATTATGTATATATTTGAGAAGTTTTATACTGTAACGCCAAAATGTGGGCTTAACAGAAGATTCGATCAAAAGTTCAAAGAATATTATAGCTCAAGCAACTGTGAAATGAAACTAGGAATCTATCAAACTTTTTCGTAGTTTTGCTTTATATGTTGAACTTTGAACTCATATGGTAACATAGAAAGGGTACATACATACATAACTTCACGCCAGTTCCCTTGCGGGGTAGGCACGAACAACAGAGCGCCATTCAGGGTTATTCTTACACACCTCCCTTGCTTCTTTGACATTCATAACTCTTGTCATGCACGCTCGTCTGTTCTTAAGGCTCTTGACATCACCTTCTGCTAGTACACGATCAATTTGATCATGGAAAGCGTAGTTGACACATATAACTAGAATGTCGTGCTTACTATTTTGTTGCTCGTTTGTTGTTTATAATCGATATGTTTGAAACAAGTACTTACGTTTACAGTAAAAATGTTACAAGCTGTTGGATCTTTTTTTCCGCAACTAAGGAACCTATTTTTGAAGACATTGGTATCTTTGACCAGGATTTTTTGTGCTATTTCTGGGGAGTTAACAACCAGACCTGGTCTCCAGAACAGCCAAATTCCAACATACGGACTGCGGAAGTTGTTGTACAACCTTTTCATGAAGAGACCCTGAAGCAATATTAAAAGCTGCTTTGGTTATATGTCTGCTTACCGACGTCCTATGCTAGTTACTCGAGTCGTAAGATACGACGAAACAACCCACAGCCAGATGCTAGAGCATTGGCTCAACTGAATAGCCACCACCCCTGGTGTTGTATATATGCTGCTGTAACAACCATGAATAGTGTTCAGGCATCAGTAACAAGTTCCAGTCTGCCCTTCGAAGCCGGCAGCTCATTAGCATATCTAATGTTGCAAATGTCCATAAAAGATGGCAACTGCTTTCCATCAGGTTGACCATCGGCCTATCTGCTATACTCCACCAATAAAAAAACTCGAAGTGTCCCTCTCCAAATCACTACCTGATAGTATTGCCACACATGCCATCAATTGCTTTAAGCTAGAATTTCTTCTTTGTTTAGTCGCCTCTTACGACCGTTCCTGCACGAATAAAACAGACAATAATGATATCTTCTCCAGCCAATTACAGTGCACTGTTGGACTAGGCCTCTCCAAG
This sequence comes from Dendrolimus kikuchii, assembly GCA_019925095.2. Lineage (NCBI taxonomy): Eukaryota > Metazoa > Arthropoda > Insecta > Lepidoptera > Lasiocampidae > Dendrolimus > Dendrolimus kikuchii. The sequence goes on along the minus strand of CM034402.1, from coordinate 22,382,562 downwards.
TCTATACGACATATTCTGGACCATAGCTTCTTCATCCAGCCCTGCCAGCAATCTTGCGCAGATCGTCATCCTACCGGACTGGAAGCCATCCTATATTACAGTAACCGAGCGTCTCTACTCTAGAACACATTTGCTCCAGCGGCCTTCTGGAATAATAACTTATAAGTTTTTATTTTGTTTTGTACTCTTTATCTGCAATCAGTCTTAATAACTATAAGCAAATGTGTTAAGCGCATGAAATGTCGGTGCGAGCGTGTCTCCCAGCGGAAACAACTTCTCATAAGGTCTGTGTTAACTGGTTTCAGCAGGTATCGAGTTTTAAGGTGACACGCCTTTTTAGCCGTATCGCGCAGCTGGAATCTAACAGCTGCGTTGCTAGCTTGTTAAGGTGTTTAGCTAGACTTTTTTTGTATGTGCTACTGTAGATTCGGATTTCCTCCCTCACAGTGTTCATTTGCAGATGTTCATGTATTTCATGATTTGTAATAAACCATGAGACATTTGCTATGTCTCTTATTATGTTTTGAAGTCTCTGCAAAATATTGAGGTTTGAGTCACTAGCACTTCCCCACAGCTGTATTCCATACGTCCAACATGGCGACAGCTGAAATGAATTACAACTTATAAGTGGAAATATATCGGTTGATGTACTTACAGGATTTTCTATCAATAAGAAGTTGAGGCTTCCTAATATGGGATGAGGTTTGCAATGAGGCACATTTCTGTCCGCCCAGTGCCGCTTTAGTTTGTTCCATTTTGTATTAAACCAGAGGATGATAATTAGAAACAGCAAACTCAGCAATATGATGAACATTATACTAAAATAAAAACAGTTCAAAGAGTATCGTTGATATGTACGTGAACAGATTTATTTCTGTGTAGTGGAACACTTACAAGCCAATAGATGGCGTTGTGCAATAATTGAGGTCGCAAACGTTTCCCGAAACGTACAAAGGATATATACAAATTTCGAACTGCGAGGAACAACATTAGCCTCGCTGGAAGATCTTTCTTTGAGATGGAGGAGCATTTCATCTCGCTCCTCCACCCTAGTCAGGGCATCCCCGATCGCTACAAACGCTTCATTAAATAAATTGCAATTTGACGAAATAATTTTTACTTCCTTGCTCAACAGCCAGCTCCTTGACAATACAGATTTATTAAGAAAACTCAACAGACAAAATTATTTGAGTTAGTGTTATCTTTCTCGTCAGCCAATAACCGTCCAATGCTTGACGTCCTCCTCACGGGCGCCGGCGTCGTTGAAGTATTTAAGAAAAATTATTAACATCCTTGGAATTAAAGAATTTGACACAGCAGACAAATTGCAAGAGTGTTGCTTACGCCGGTACGGCTACATTTTACAATGCCTTCTCCAGGTCCCGATCGAAGGGGAAGACCCAAGAAATACTGACTTGACGTTGTGAAGGATGACACGCGTATCAAAGGTCGCGACGAAGACCGCGCGAAGTGGAGTAGAATAAGTACGAAAGGGCGTAGGAGTAAACGCTCAGAACGCAACCGAGATTGAACGCTCGGATCAGATATAAATTTGACAACATCTCAATTCTTTATTATTATTTATCAAATAAATGAAGTGAAACGACAAGAGCAAAGATCCACTATGTCAAACAAACACAATCGGAAACAAAAACATGAGTTGCGAACAGATTGTTTGCCCCGCAACGGGGGAGTGTTTGAGTTTGCTATCGAGGCATTTGTTTGTGAAACACCATCTTTTCATTACCGAAGGATTTATTTCGGGCTATTAAATTCCACACTCACAGTTGAAAGGCGGATTTACTTTAAGAGCAATGTTAATATTATACTAAACAAACTCTGCTCACTTCTTTGTTCACAGGAGATTAACAATGAAATAGTAGACATACTGAAACACTTGATTAGAAAGAAAGAAGATTATTTTATTTACATAACTTCACGCCAGTTCCCTTGCGGGGTAGGCACGAACAACAGAGCGCCATTTAGGTTTATTCTTACACACCTCACTTGCTTCTTTGATATTCATAGCTCTTGTCATGCACGCTCGTCTGTTCTTAAGGCTCCTGACATCACCTTCTGCTAGTACACGATCAATTTGATCATGGAAGGTGTGTCGTGGCCTTCCACGACTTCTGCATCCATCCACTTTTGCATTGTATATCTGTTTAGTCATTCTTTCGTCATGCACACCAGGTGGTAGGGCATTTGCCCGACTGGATGGCCACCACCCCTGGTCTAAAGTATGTCGTCATAACAACCTTGAGTTGTGTTCCGGCATTTAGTGACCAGGTTCCAGTTTCTCTTAAGAGAGCAGCAGCGCATTTGTAGCAACTTTGGTGTTGCAAATATCCATAGGCGATGGTAACCGCTTTCCATCAAGTGGGCCGTCTGCCTGTCTGCTGATCTACTGCAATAAAAAGAAAAAAAATGCATTCTTTCCACATGCCCGAACCACCGGAGCATTCCATTCCTTACCTTCACTCCGACACACTCTTTCAGACCAACTCTCTTTCTTATTTCGGTATTACGAACGCGGTCCGCGAGCGTCACTCCGCAGATTTTGCGCAGTGCTCGCATCTCGACCGCGTTTACTCTACTTTCATGCTCTCTCTTCCGTACCCAACTCTCGCTTCCATACGTGAGCGTAGGTACCAGCACCGCGTTGTGTATGGCAAGCTGGGCCTTCTGGCTGAGGTTCTTAACGCCTAGAAGTTTACCTAACGCTCCATTCACACAACAAAAACTATGTTATTATAAATATAAATAGAAACAAAATAAGTCCTAAATTGGATCCAGTCACAGCATAATGCTAGCCAACAAGGGCTGGACAATACAACATACATAACAACAACAATATATAAGTATACAATATAATGCACTTTGATAAAGATAAATGAATTGCAGACTAAAAACAATATAATAAAGCAATAATTTAAATAACACATACATATATACAATCATTGTAGCAACGCACACAACGAAACAAATAACAAATCTATATATCAATACGTGAAACAAAAACTTTTCCCCCTTTTTACGAAAATTGCGCGCACAATTTTGCACACTTATATTTTATATAATAAAGCGACAAATTCTAATATGTTTTTTAATTGTGCATAATAAATACATTTAATCAATAAAAAAAAACATTACACACACTACCATGTATTTGACATACGCACGCATACCTATATATATTTTGTTTATTTTTGCCTTGGCGAAATCTGTGATTATAGAAGTATAGTCTTTAACAACAAATTATTATGGTCGAATTTCGACTATGGGCGACCACTCGTATATAGAATTATTTATTTTCTGATTACAGCTCTTAATACCGGCTCGATCGGTGTGGATACCACGCTTTCACAAATATCGGCGTGAAACGGTTAGCCTTGACCTAATCGTGTTTCGTGCGATGATTGAGAGTTCCTATAGCCCATATCCTCCCCCTCCCCTATTAGGTTCTCTTTCATCCCTTTTCTATATGTTCCCTCTATCCTATGCATCCTATCCCTTCTTTTTATCCCATCCCGACTACCCCATCCTAAAGCCTGGCATTTTCAATTAAGTGGAGCATATATCTGTGTACCAGCTTCATAATAAAGTAATCTGTCCATAGATTATCCGTGCAGGAACGGAGAAAGAATACAATTTCCTGCGGCCGGGCGGCCTGTCGTAAGAGGCGACAAAACAACCCACAGCCAGGTGGTAGGGCATTTGCCCAACTGGATGGCGACCACCCCTGGTCTAAAGTATGTCGCCATAACAACCTTGAGTTGTGTTCCGGCATTAGTGACCAGATTCCAGTCTCCCTTAAGAGAGCAGCAGCGCATTTGTAGCACTTTTGATGTTGCAAATGTCCATAGGCGATGGTAACCGCTTTCCACCAAGTGGGCCGTCTGCCTGTCTGCTGAACTCCTGCAATAAAAAAATTAAAAAAAAAAGATTTTTTTTTATAGCTAGGGTACAGCAGACAGGCTGACGGCCCATCTGATGAAAAGCGGTTACCGTACAGAGATGTTACCAACGCACTACCAGCCTCGAAGAAATTTTGTGACACCCTTTTTGAAAAACTCCATATCGTAGCGCTGTGGGAAAACCTCGGCTGGGAGCTCACTCCAAATCACTACGGTACGCAAGAGAAACGTTCTACAGAATCGTTGCGTACATGAGCGAAGCGGCTCGAGGGAGTAGGGATGAAAGCCCAGCCGATGGGGAGCGGTGCGATGGTAGAAAAAGGATGAAGGCACTATTCTAAACAAATCTGTCAACGGTAACCTCTTTTCATCACACCACAAGCCATATAACAAAGTACTATAAAAATATACAAACAGGAAATAATGTCATAATGGGGTTGTGTTCAAGAGGTCGCCATCTAGAGATAAGACCGCCTATATCGTATATATGCTCGTTTCATTACCAGATTGTCGACTGATGTCTCGGCTCAAAACTCTTTCCGGCTCGAAGGACCAAAATGTAGCATATATATGTGCTGGCTGGTTCTTTACGTTCTGGACCGAGATAGCTTTAAACCATTATTCAAATGGCAACACTAAAAGGTTGTGCAATTTATGTCTTCTTAGAGTGTTGCCCTTCTTATGTTTTCTTAGGGTGGTAACACTAAAATGGAGTGCAATTTATTGTCTTGAGAGTGGTAATACCAAGATAAAAAGTCTTCTTGAAAACGCATCCGTGTTGGCATTTTTTTAAAAACCTAAAATTCACATATATCAAATTAATCGCCGAACCAAGCTGCCTAATTAATGAAGCAAACAGTATTTATTTTAGTAATAATTAAAAGATGTTTTTCGTATGCCATATTTTATTGGTCTCCTTTGATAACGTAACATAATATAGATAATTAACTTTGGAAAGATAATGACAAATTAACCGGTTTTTTACCAAACACCGCCCTTTGTGCATAATTACACATAGTTTAAGTCTATGAGTTTATTTTTGTATTGGTGTACAATAAAGAGTTATTGATTGATAATACCCGGACTGAATAGGTCATGTTTATCAGAAGGCGAAAATCATTATATTAATACGTGAAGCAAATACACAGCAAAAACTTTGTACCCCTTTTTACGAAAATTGCGCTGATGGAGGAGTATGAAATTTCGCACACTTATAGTTTAGGAGTGCAGAATGTTAATTTTTTTTTTAATTATGCGTAGAAAAAATTATATGAATAAAAAAAACATTACACACACTACCATGTGTTTGACACACACACGCATATATACTCTTTTGTTTATCGTTAAAGTCAAATCAACAGTGTAGCCTTAGCGAAATCTGTGATTATAGAAGTATATAGTCTTTGACATCATAACCTGTATAATATTCAAATTTATAATTTAAATTAATTATGGTCGAATTTCGACCACTAGTATATTTAAACAAAATATTTTCATCTGACGAGCCGTCAGCCTGTCTGCTGTACTTTGAAAATAAAAAAATAAATTTATAAATTATCATTTTTTACCCATTGATGTTTTTTTTATTATTTTTTATTGCAGGAGTTCAGCAGACAGGCAGACGGCCCACTTGATGAAAAGCGGTTACCATCGTCTACGGACATTTGCAACACCAAAGTGCTACAAATGCGCTACTGCTCTCTTAAGGGAGACTGGAACCTGGTCACTAACGCCGGAACACAAATCAAGGTTGTTATGGCGGCATACTCTAGACCAGGGGTGGTAGCCATCCAGTCGGGCAAATGCCCTACCACCTGGCTGTGGGTTGTTTAGTCGCCTCTTACGACAGGCCGCCCGGCCGCAGGAAATTGTATTCTTTCTCCGTTACTGCACGGATAAAATGTCATTAATAACAATATAATGCATTTGTAAATTAATTTTAACTGTTTAAATATAATTTCGATCGTAACATAGTCCGATAACTGAGATCCAGCGATAAATTACTGTGTTCCAATTAAACCAAACCCAGTTGGGACAGCGGGTCCGCAGACGAGCGGCTCGAACACAACATGAAAATTATAAACCAACCCACAAGTAAATAAGTATTTTACATAGAACTATATAAAATTAAAGCTTATATAATATCCGCAAAGTAATCATTTTAGGGTTTTTTAAGTATCAAAATATATTTTACAGGATACTTGCTGGCTATACACATAATATCTTAAAAGTTGAGTTTAGCAGAAGGTGATGTCAGGAGCCTTAAGAACAGACGAGTTTGCATGACAAGAGTTATGAATGTCAAAGAGGCAAGTGAGGTGTGTAAGAATAAGCCTAAATGGCACTCTGTTGTCCGTGCCTACCCCGCAAGGGAACTGGCGTGAAGTTATGTATGTATGTATGTATCTTAAAAGTTGAGTTTAAATATTTATTTGTATCCTACTTAATACTATTAATGTCTGTCTCAGATGTAAGGGTCCAAGCTTTGACCAGTCCATTTTACTGTAAGACCCTGTAGAAATTTACAGTTTGAATCCAATTATTCATTCTCGTATGTGTAGATAATTTTATGTAACAAATAATATACAGCGTAACTTGATTAGCTTAGAAAATATACAACTTATCTGCAAAATCAATTAAGTGATAATGAAAAAACAAGCAAAGGTTCGAATGTCAATGTAAAATCTACATTTCAACGTTATATATATTCGCAGTTGGCTACATATGTTAAATATTGAAGATATAATATTAAAAATTCCCTATAATAATATCTGATACGGGCTTATCTAACCTGTTAATTATCATGCTTAGAATATCATTCCCCTTGATGTTAGTTGATTTTGACATTAGCTTGACTTACGAAATGTCAGATGATTTTGAAGGCTGAAGGGGGAAAGAGGTGACACTATCATCTGAAGACGAGAGGGAAACAAGTACTGTTTGTATTTTGGATTCCTTACAAATAACTATCAGATAACCAGAAGTGACCTGTTAAGTCACTAAAGTGTGCGAGGTACAAACAGCTGATTTATTAACATGGAAAACGAACCTGGACGGTCGCCGCAATAATTCCTTAAGGCAAGTATTAAGTGTCGTACAAGAGAGTGTCGGGGTGAAGGTAAGGAAAGGAATGCTCCGGTGGTTCGGGCATGTGGAAAGAATGCATGATGAAATAATGACTAAACAGATATACAATGCAAAAGTGGATGGATGCAGAAGTCGTGGAAGGCCACGACACACCTTCCATGATCAAATCGATCGTGTACTAGCAGAAGGTGATGTCAGGAGACTTAAGAACAGACGAGCGTGCATGACAAGAGTTATGAATGTCAAAGAAGCAAGTGAGGTGTGTAAGAATAAGACTAAATGGCGCTCTGTTGTTCGTGCCTACCCTGCAAGGGAACTGGCGTGACGTTATGTATGTAAGTATTAAGTAAAGTAAGTATTTTGTAATTCACATAATAGCACAAGTTAAACGCTCGTCTGAGAAATCCCAACGGAGAAAATTTTCATATCCCCCTCAGAACGGCCGGGAGAGAAATAAATTAACGTTCTTACGTCGACAGCATACCGCTACAATGTATGTGTTTAATGATTTATTGTTTGATTTACACTACGGCGTTTTTTGTTCGGAAGTTTGTTATCGGAACGCCGCCGCGTTTCGGCGTTTTACTATAATTAAAGCATTTTTTCATTCTGCCTATTTTAATATACTGCATTATAGTAATTTGTTTATTGTTTGTGATGCAACAGAATGTACGGCGTCATCTTTTTGGCTATATATATATTTAGCTTGCCAGTTGGTAGTTTTGCCAGTCTGGATGGATACTACTACTACTACACCTGGTCTAGAGCATGGTGCCATAGCAACCTTGAGTAGTGTTCCGGCATTAGTGGCCAGGTTCCAGTCCCATTTACGAGGCCGCAGCACATTGGTAGCACCTTTAGTGTTGCAAATGTTCATAGGGGACGGTAACCACTTTCCACCAAACAACAAACAAACCAAGACACACAAAGAGCCTAAAAATTAATAACCCAGGGACAAAAAAGAAAAAAACAACACACATGGCACTAGATAGGACAGTATATATAAGTATAGATATAAGGCCCACACGGCACATGCACTTCCTCACAACACCAGCATGTAACAGATACACTCTACATTCGTATAAGTTTAGTATTAAAACTAGAATAAATTAATATAATAAGTTATTCGTAAGATACATACACCTCAACACAAAAATCAATAAATTAATGTCACACACAAGAACCAAAATAACTAATTAGCGTGTTAAATTAAAAAAATTAAATCTAGAAATTAAGTTGTAAAAAGGGTACGGAACTCGAATCCGTAGAGTTGTTCATAATATTAAAAAAAAATACACTTTCCACCACAGTTGGGCCGTCGTCAGCCTGCCTGCTGTATTCCAGCAATAAAAAAATATATATTCTCTACCCCTTAGAATCTACGTAATTTATCGGGACACAAAGTAAATGTTGACCCTTGATCTAAGCAAGCTCCGTGTCGGGTTCATTTAAATTCTTTAAGTGGTTTTCACGTGATATTATAATAGACAGACAGACAAATTCTAAATTGTTCAAATTTCAAAGTCTGCAGTTTCGAAGTGGCTCCCGTGTTTTATTATTAAATTCCTTATACAAACTTTACCCTAGATGCATATAATATTGTTAAGTATCGTGGTAACTTAAAGGCTAGCGCACGCGTCCCAGACTCAAAGGGTGCGGGTTCGATCCTGGCTGGAACGCTAGCACCACTTAATTAGTTTTCTGATCTAATGTGCATATTGTTAACGAGATAACCGACGTGTCAAACCTGCCAAGCCGCCTTGGACAAGCGTGGCGGGTATACTGTCCATTCCCCCTATAATGGGAGGCCCGTGCCCAGAAGTGGGACATTTATGGGCTGATATAATATAATATTGTTACCCTATTACTACTCGACCATCTAATTCGATAGATTATAATTGGTGTTGTCTATAAAATTATATAAATACAAATGACTTAAATATTTTATATAAATGTAGTGGAACACTTACAATCCAATAGATGGCGCTGTGCAATAATTGAGGTCGCAAACGATTCCCGAAAATTAATTACAAAGAATATATACAAATTTCCAATAACAATAGAAGGGGCCTAGGCCTGCGAGAAACAACAATAACCTCGCTAGAAGATCTTCCTTTCAGATGGAAGAGCATGCCATCTCGCTCCTCCACCCTATACTGGTCACCCTAAATAAATTTAAGTACATGTAAAATATGTAACATGTTTGTGCAGAATGATGCGTGAGTCTGTTGAAATCAAAAAACACCCAAATTTCAATAGAGAAGATGGTTGGCAAGTACCACCTGTTTGGGATCCAATCATCAAAACTATTAAGACCCAAACCCAGCAAAAACCAGCTGCCAGACCTCAAGACTCTGTGAGCTCTTTCTGCGTACAACGGAACACAAACCAACTTGACTGATAATTACTTTTATTTTTCCTTCCACCCATTTTAATATTATATAAAATGATTAGAGCTAGACATGTTTGCTGAAGAGTTTCTTGCGCCGCTTCTTCTCTTCAAGCCGTAACATGTTGCGAAGCGGTAGTAAATTAGATTAGGCTCCCATAGAGTAAATAATAACCATAAACAAAATTAAAACTAAATTAAAATTAACAAGTAGGTAGTAGGCTAAATAAAACTTTAACAATACTCGTTGACACTTGACATCTTTGTCTTCCGTGATCACGGTCACTTAAAAGTGGCCGAAACGTCGAAAAAACCAAAATCAAGTAAAATTATTAATTATTAAAATATTAAAATTTATAGTGACGCGGGTGTATTGCCCTAGTATGTGTTTTATTAATTGTTGTGCCGTGAACTAATTTTGGAATTTAAATTTTAATAACAATGGTATAATTTATAATATGAAACTGTATGATATGGAAATACTCAATTTCTGAAATAAATTAAATATTATTATTATTATTATAAAATTACCGCGCTTAAAACCGTTAAAACGTAGTTTTATTATGTTTGTGCAATTGTGTGTTTTTTTTAATAAATTAAAGCATATATTGAATGCATAGAGAGAAACCGAAATCACGGACTTCATTCGGCATCCACCCGAGTGAAGTACGCGCGCAACTACCGACCATGCTATACATGCCATACATTCTTCTCTCTAAGCACTCAACGGCTAAATTTCAAACCCTCAAAAACCTTGTTTTCATTCTCATTTGCACAATTAAACTGCGTCCGTTACAATAATGTTTTCAATAAAAAAGTATTAGCTTCACTTAAGAAAGAAGAAAGGATGTAAAGAGACACGCTAAAAATGTTCTTAACCAGATACTTGAGAACTTCTACGAAATATGGCCAAAATATACTCTGCTCGTATAACAAGGAAAACAAGAAATGCTAGAAATACTCAAACAACATTAGTAGATCGTAACTTGTATGTGCGTATGTTCTTAGAGGAACAGGGTCGTATCCAACTAGTTTGTCGGCATGTTTATTCACTGCCAGGCAAACACTAAGTGGAAAACAGAAGGTACGATCGAAATATGTAAAAGTCTTTTTTATTCTTTACTAGCGGCCCCGGCAGACGTTGTCCTGCTCTGAAAAAATAAAAATCTAGGACCCGATCCCAGCGCCACCTACCGGTTTTAATTGTGAATCTAAAACATTCGGGAACCCACTCAAACACACAAAAACAAAATCACCAAAATCAATCCAGGTGATTAGGAGCATTCTAGAACCCGATCTGAGTGCCACCTACCGGTTCCAACGGGATAAAAAGTATCCTATGTGCGTCTCCTAGTTCTAAGCTACCTCTCCACCAATTTTCAGCCAAATCGGTACAGCCGTTCTTGAGCTATAAATAGTGTAACTAACACAACTTTCTTTTATATTAGATTTATTTCTTCTTCACATACTGTGTTGTCCAGTCCGTCGCATAGTTGTACTATATCACACATCTAATCTAATGTACACCATAATATACTAAGAAACATACCGTATGTCATACATAGTGTTACGAGTCGCGGGACTCGAATTAAAATCCCGTTAGAATTACTGTAGAACTATACAAACACTTATAACACAGGTACAAATATAACCAAACACAACAAGTCCAAACGTAATGCAGAAGGTCGTAATTCAATAAAACGCGCAAAGTCCGTCACTAAAAGCTTCCCGATTGTAGTACACACGTCTTGCTTCGCTCGTGGTTATCGCTCGACTGACTTCCCCGTCAATCGCGCTATTGCTTTATACTCCACAGATGCAATATGTCCGCCCGGCCGCGTGGACCGAATTTCCTAGAATCAGCTTGTACTTTAAATCCGTAACACCTGGCTAATGATCACAATACAACAATAGGCCGTACGTTAATAAGTAAACAAAAGAAGACTATCATGAAAGAATTATGATTAGTTCAAATGCTGTCACGTAATAAATGAGCTTTGTTTCAGATATGCAGGTGGATTTTGTTGTTGTCGGGACCCGAGTTGTAACAATACTAACAAACAAACAACAAGACGAATAAGAGTAGTAAAATTTTATATAATTAAACTCAAACAAAATAGATGCGGAATCAAAGTCGTTAAAACTATCACACCTTAAGTGATAATTGCCACTTAGGAATATGAGTAATGTTTTTTTCTTTTTTTTATTGTAGAAGTTCAGCAGACGGCCCACTTGATGGAAAGCGGTTACCATCGCCTATGTATATTTGCAACACCGAAGTTGCTACAAATGCGCTGCTGCTCTCTTAAGGGAGACTGGAACCTGGTCACTAATGCCGCAACACAACTCAAGGTTGTTATGGCGACATATTTTAGACCAGTGGTGGTAGCCATCCAGTCGGGCAAATGCCCTACCACCTGGCTGTGGGTTGTTAAGTCGCCTCTTACGACAGGCCGACCGGCCGCAGGAAATTGTATTCTTTCTCCGTTCCTGCACAGATAAAATCTGAGCTATATTTAATATTGTGTGCTTGAACACGAGAAGAAAAAACAGCAAGAAACTTTCCAGCAACACGTCTGTCGAAATATTCTTTTACTTCTTATTTATTCTATCTCACGCTCTTTTTAAAAGTAAATAAATATTGTATACAACTGTTTTTCAAAATATCAATGGGATCGTAATAAGCAGATCATAACAAGAGGAAAATTTTGTAGAAAAATAATTTCACTCTCTATATTTTGTTTTTCTCATAAAAAATATGACTGCTTTTATGTCATTTCACAATATAATTAACTTACATTCAGGAAAATATTGTTTTGGTTCGCTTCAGACAGAGAATTGCATAGCTTTTCTTCTCTTTGTGTGCTTTTATTACAAGTTTTGCTTCTGTATGTAACGCTTCTATAGTCTTTATGTATATATAATATGTATTTGTGCATAATATATATAAATATACAGGTTGGATTTTTTTATAGCCGCCTGGAGGGAAAGTACTCTAATTAATGTAGATAACAAATTTTACTCCAAAGAAACATTTCTTTATTTTTGAAAAGAAATAAAACTGCATTCAAAGATTTTCGAAAATTCTCTCACCCGGGAATCGAACCGACTAAAATCTGTAAAAATTACAACTTGTAATTTTATTGCATCGATCGTCAGGGTCAATCACAAGGATGAAATCTCTCAAACATGCTTGGTAAATTTAATCAAAGGAAAACCATGAAATCTGTACTTATAAATTCAATGGGTCAAGCTAAAGCACTTTTACTCAAAGATCCATTTGTTTCTGTTTACTTGTGTTAGTAATTAATAATTTATCATTGACGTTATTTATCAATTATAATGACAAATTAAGTACTATCTGTGCAAGAACGAAGAAAGAATACAATTTCCTGCGGCCGGGCGGCCTGTCGTAAGAGGCGACTTAACAACCCACAGCCGGGGGGTAGGGCATTTGCCCGACTGGATGGCTACCACCCCTGGTCTAAAGTATGTTGCCATAACAACCTTGAGCTGTGTTCCGGCATTGGTGACCGGGTTCCAGTCTCCTTTAAGAGAGCAGCAGCGCATTTGTAGCACGTTTGGTGTTGCAAATGTCCATAGGCGATGGTAACCGCTTTCCATCAAGTGGGCCGTCCGGCTGTCTGCTGATCTCCTGCAATAAAAAAAATTAGGTAAGGGCAGTTACGACAGTCGGGGGCAAACTCTTCAGCAGAACAATAACGATTTTGATCTAAATGTTTTAACATATTTCGAAGCATTTCCGAACGCTTCAAGCAGAGAAGCTGCCGAAGTAATTGGAACAACTTACACTCGCGTACTTAAAGTGCTGAAAAAGTATAAGTTTAAATGTTATCGTGATGGTCGGTTGGTGCAAAAATTGAACTAGGTTACTAGAAATGAATTTGATGAAAGAATGAATTTGTGTATCCAAGAAAATGGAGCCCTAGTTTACCATTTTTTGTGAATAATTAAAATAATTGAAGATTTCATGGCTTTCCTTTCATTAAATTTACCAAGTATGTTAGACAGATTTCATCCTTGTGATTAACCCTAATGATCGATGCAATAAAATTACAGGGTGTAATTTTTACAGATTTTACTCAGTTCGATTCCCGGGTGAAGCAAGAGAATTTTCGAAAATCTTTGAAAGCAGTTTTATTTATTTTCAAAAAAAAAAAAAAAATGTTTCTTTGGAGTAAAATTTGCTATGTCTATTTTTTAGAGCACTGTCCCTCCAGGTGGCATAAAAAAATCCACCTGTATATAATATGAATGAATATCTGTATATTATTATTTTTTGTTACTAATATACTATATATAATATATTGTATACAGGGGACACTTCAGCAGGCATTATGGTATTGCAGGAGATCAGCAGACAGGCAAACGGCCTACTTGATGGAAAGCGGTTACCATCGCCTATGGACATTTGCAACACCAAATTTGCTACGAATGCGCTGCTGCTCTCTTAAGGGAACCTGGAACCTGGTCACTAATGCCGGAACACAACTCAAGGTTGTTATGGCGACATACTTTAAACCAGGGGTGGTAGCCATCCAGTCGAGCAAATGCCCTACCACCTGGCAATAAACAAAATAAATAAATGTAATATACAAATTACATTTATATCAGAGCTCATCATGAACTCTTTACAGCGGTCTTGCTTTTATACAAAAACATTGTACAGCCTAAAGTATCCAGTAATTGACGACTATCATATTGAACACAGTTTATTGTCTATATTATAAATATTGTAAGCTTTTGCATATACATACATACATAACTTCACGTCAGTTCCCTTGCGGGGTAAGCACGAACAACAGAGCGCCATTCAGGCTTATTCTTACATACCTCACTTGCTTCTTTGACATTCATAGCTCTTGTCGTGCACGCTTGTCTGTTCTTAAGGCTCCTGACATCACTTTCTGCTAGTACACGATCAATTTGATCATGGAAGGTGTGTTGTGGCCTTCCACGACTTCTGCATCCTTTTGGATATGTAATAAATAAATGTCACTGAAGTGGCCCTAGTGGAAGATCAGAACTAGTTCACTTAACCAGCAATCTGCTGAAATCCATTTAAAAATTTCATCTCTATGGTTTTTGTTATTATTTAGTATTGTTACAAGCTACAGGACTCGAATTAAAATAAATGCCGTTGGAATTACTATAGAGTTTATTAGAACTGTACAAACACGTATAAAACAGATACAAAATAAAACTGGATGCAACCCGTTCACACTGCACGATTCAATGCAATTCAATAAGCGCAAAGTTCGTTACTATCTCGCTAATCGAAAGTACTACACACGTCTTAATCGTATTGTAGTCGTCCCTTGACTGCCCCACCCCTCCGTTGGGGCATTTTCTGGCAAGCTTCGACGCAATGCAATATAAACAAGGATTATAAGACACTAATGGCGGCCATAAAATAAAGGATTAGTTCGACTTTAATTACAGCCATAAAATAACAATAGATGTTTTTAAAGTTTAAATACGAAGTAAACAAAAGAACTCCGAATGCGGGAGGGGCAGTAAACAAGGTGGTCAGTATTTTTTTTTCGGTATGAAACAATAGGTATGCAGGTGGCCCAACTTGTAACAATATTATCATCTAAATATTATTTTTTTTATTCTTTCAAATATCTTTAAAAACTAATGACAAGTAGTTTTTGTTTTTACTAATATCGATTTTTATGTCATAATATTTTGAAACTCTTTTTGAAATGGTGCTCTTTGTCTTTACTTTTGAACTTTGCTATTTATTCTATGTAGTGGAAACAGGTACTTTTAATACTTTTAAAATTATTTGGTTTGTCGATTCTATTTAATTTCGCAATTTATTCTATGGCCGCAGGAACGCGAGTATTGTTTAGGGGCTCCCGACTTTTGGGACTGAGCCTTGTAAGTGGATTTGGGAAGTCGTCGGCTCGTGTTTGAGCTCACATATTAAATGCAGCTCTGCTTTACACGAACACCTAAGTGTGCGAATTACCACTTGCTTAGTTATGGTATGGGGCTTAAGTTTCTGATTTGCTTTGTTGTTATTTTATTTATCTGAAGAATGTTGTCTATTTATCTATTGAGTATTGATCTGGATGTTGGTGTCTCGTGTTCAGCTTTGGGTATGGACCGATTTATACAAAACTAGCGGCCCCGGCAGACGTTGTCCTGCTCTGAAAAAATAAAAATCTAGGACCCGATCCCAGCGCCACCTACCGGTTCCAATTGTGAATTTAAACCATCCGGGGACTCACTCAAACACACAAAAACAAAATCACCAAAATCGCTCCAGGTGATTAGAAGGATTCTAGAACCCGATCTCAGCGCCATCTACCGGTTCCAACGAGATAAAAAGTATCCTATGTCCGTCTCCTGGTTCTAAGCTACCTCCCCACCAATTTTCAGCCAAATCGGTACAGCCGTTATTGAGTTATAAATAGTGTAACTAACACGACTTTCTTTTATATATATAGATTTGATACATACATACATACATACATAATATAAAGACATTTTTTTCTGGATTAATTGGTATGAAACAAAATACATTTTTATTATCTAAAATTCGCCAGGTGGTAGGGCGTTTGCCCGACTGGATGGCTACCACTCCTGGTCTAGAACATACCGCCATAACAAGTTTGAGTTGTGTTCCGGCATTAGTGACCTGGTTCCAGTCTCCCTTAAGAGAGTAGCAGCACATTTGTAGCACCTTTGGTGTTGCAAATGTCTATAGGCGATGGTAACCGCTTTCCATCCAGTGGGCCGTCTGCCTGTTTGCTGAACTCCTGCTTCCACCGACCACCCCTGGTCTAGATGCCGCCATAACAACCTTGAGTTGTATTCCGGCATTAGTGACCAGATTCCAGTCTCCCTTAAGAGAGCAGCAGCGCATTTGTAGCACCTTTGGTGTTGCAAATGTCCATAGGCGATGGTAACCGCTTTCCACCAGTGGGCCGTCTGCCTGTCTGCTGAACTCATGCAATAAAAAGCTGTTATTATGTATTACAAATTGACACTGCACTTTTATTTTTTTGTGTTGGTGCGTCGATGATGTTACCTCATTGGATGAGGGTGACGCACCATGGACGGCTCCATCGCAGCGGGAGCTAGGCTCAACCGCTGGAGGGGAGTAGAAACTAAGACGAAGTGTGTTGTACTCTCTATGTAATCATTGTTTTATTAATTTAACATATAACTTAAGACTATATCTTATTATATACACAGTGCAGGCTGTCAAACTTTGGAATGCGCTGCCTCTTACTGTCAGCGAGGCCAAAACACCGCCTACATTTAAGAACGTACTCAGAGAACACTACTTTTCCTTAAATAATGATTCCTAATTCTTATATTATAGACTATTTAGTATATACATATGTATATATAAATACAGGGGCTGGTAACGCTGCCGCTTCAGCTGAGGACGTCAAACGGCGTAAATATGGAGCCTTAGCAAGGGGTTACATATTTGTGCCGTTTGGGGTTGAAACATTAGGCCCGTGGGGTCTTTAAAGACATATGTAAGAAACTCTTTGACACTAGCCGTGATCAGAAGGCTGGCTCATATTTTGCACAACAAATAAGGATTGCCATACAGCGTGGCAATGCAGCCAGCCTTCTGGGCACGCTCCCCGTTGGCAGTGATCTGCTACATAATGTATTTTAGTTTCCAATGTCTTTGGTTATTTTGTTTTCTAAATTACTTTCTCATACAGTACTTACAAAATTTATACATCACCAAAAACCTTTGATTTAAAGTAATTTAAATATGTGTATTTAATTTATAAATTATGTAGTTTAAGTATGTTTATTGATGATATACCTACTTAATGATCTGCACCACCTACATCGCTAGATTAGGTTAAATTATTACTTAAGTTAGGTTGCCTGGAAGAGATTGCTTTAAGCGATAAGGCCGCCTATGGTTTCTACCATGACAATATTGTAATTGTGTATTTTTGATATTGTATATTTTGGTGAGCAATAAAGTGTTATCTATCTATCTATTTATCTATTATATCTTCTACCTTCCATCATCGGACAACCAGACGCACTGGCATGCAGCACCGCTATATGGGGGACATACCATCTATACGAACAAAGCGCTTTGAGTCCACCTTCATTATGCGCACCGTAAAGGAGTGGAACTCACTGCTGGAGTCTGTTTTTCCCGAAACCTACAACCTGGGTGTCTTCAAGTCTCGTGTGAATAGATACCTTCTAGTTAAGCGTGCTTGATCTTAGACCATATCTCCGCTCAAAATCGAGCGAGATAGTCGTCAAATGCGAACCTATACAATAACAACGAATCTATCTTAATATATATAAATTACGTGTCACGTTGTTTGTCCGCGATGGACTCCTAAACTACTTGACCGATTTTAATCAAATTTGCACACCGTGTGCAGTTTGATACGACTTGAAAGATAGGATAGCTTACATTTGGACCCGGTAGGTGGCGCTGGAATCGGGTTCTAAATTTTATTTCTTCAGGGCAGAACAACGTCTGCCGGGACAGCTAGTATATATATAAAAATTAATCCCTGTTTCCCTTGGTCACGGCATCACGCTTGAACGGCTGGACCGATTTCGCTAATTCTTTTTTTGTTGTGTTTGTTATTGTCAGAGGAAGGTTCATATGAACGAAAATATTGAGAAAATTGCGCGGAAAATTAGAAAATTTAAGAATACTTAACCATCATATAAAATTATTTCTAATCTAACCTTAGCGCTTTGGAGCATATAAGCTTTTTTAATGTAACCATTATCCGTGCAGGAACGGAGAAAGAATACAATTTCCTGCGGCCGGGCGGCCTGTCGTAAGAGGCGACAAAACAACCCACAGTCAGCTGGTAGGGTTACCCGACTGGATGGTTACCACCCCTGGTCTAAAGTATGTCGTCATAACAACCTTGAGTTGT
The DNA here is from genome assembly GCA_019925095.2 of Dendrolimus kikuchii. Lineage (NCBI taxonomy): Eukaryota > Metazoa > Arthropoda > Insecta > Lepidoptera > Lasiocampidae > Dendrolimus > Dendrolimus kikuchii. The sequence goes on along the minus strand of CM034402.1, from coordinate 22,364,245 downwards.
GTTCCGGCATTAGTGACCAGATTCCAGTCTCCCTTAAGAGAGCAGCAGCGCATTTGTATCAACTTTAGTGGTGCAAATGTCCATAGGCAATGGTAACCGCTTTCCATCAAGTGGACCGTCTGCCTGTCTACTGAGCTCCTGCAATAAAAAAAAACATCGTCAAAGAGGATGTAAAAAAACTGAATATCGTTTAAAATAGATGCTTCGGTCGGAGTTGTTTTATTGATAAAATACATGTAAAATAATTAATTTAGCTGTAATCGGGTTCTAATATTTAGGTGAAATTATTTTTGTGTGTGTTCAAGTGGGTCCCGGGATTGTCAAGATTATAGATCTACCGGTAGGTGGCACCGCTAAAATCTTTAAATGGTGGGACCTGTTTTTATGAAAGTGGATTTGAGAATGGTTTATATTAACCATTGGTCCCGCTAAATGTCGCTGCAATCGGGTTCTAGATTTTTATTTCTAAGGGCAGGACAACGTCTGCCGAGTACAGCTAGTAAAAAATAAACGTATGTACAGATATATTAACTGCCACGTGAAACTATGTAATACCTAACCATATTCGTAGATGCATCTCAGAAGTTTTTCTGTTTTCTATATTGACAGATCTTGGCACGTACTTGGACTACTCAGTTACAATTTTGCTAAATATTTAGCAATAAATTATTCCATGTACATGACGTAACTTATAGATTACACTTTATCTTACATACATACATACATACATAACTTCACGCCAGTTCCCTTGCGGGGTAGGCACGAACAACAGAGTGCCATTTAGGCTTATTCTTACACACCTCACTTGCCTCTTTGACATTCATAACTCTTGTCATGCAAGCTCGTCTGTTCTTAAGGCTCCTGACATTTTGAAGAACAGTCTATCGTTCTATTGTACTCGTCGACAGCCGCTTGCAGGCTGACACTTTATCTTACAATTATTATAAATACAAAAGTTCGGATGGATGTTTGTTTTGTTGTTGTGTATTGTTCCCAATCGATCTATTATCACAATGTCAGACTTATTGGTAACAATAGTGACTGTGACAATAGATCGGGCCCAGCAGAGCGTGCTATGACCATTTTCGAGAACTGGCTCATATTATTCTTAGACTCATATTATTATTATTGTTACGCGTTGCGGGACTCGAATTAAAATGCCGTTAGAATTGTTATAGAGTTTATTAGAAGTATACAAACACGTATAACACAAGTATAACCGAACACGACCAGTCCAAACGTAATGCAGAAGGTCGTAATTCAATAAAACGCGCAAAGTCCGTCACTAAAAGATTCCCGATTGTAGTATACAAGTCTTGCTTCGCCCGTGGTTATCGCTCGACTACTTCATCCCTCTATCGGGCCATTGATTTATACTGCACAGATGCAATATGTCCTAGAATCAGTTTGTACTTTAAATCCTTAACACCTGGCTAATTATACAGCCTGCAAGCGGCCGTCGACGAGTACAATAGATCAATAGACTGTTCTTCAAAATATTTAGAAACATATGCCAATAAATAAGTAAACAAAAGAAGACGATCATAAAAGGATTACAATTATTTCAAATGCCGACAGGTAATAAAACATGTTTTACAGATTAGGTCTGGATTTTTTTTGTCGGAATCTAAGTTGTAACCTTATTATTCTTTGGTTCATATATATACATATATGTACTGTATGTCTTTAAAGACCACGGGTTATAAAAATGCCCCGGACTTTTGAAGGGCTTGTGTAGGGAGGCCAACACGTAGAGGCCCATTGACAAATTGAATTTAAATGTAGCGTGACGCTGACCGGCGATTATCCCTGTCAGCCCCGGCCAGTGTAGGGCTATTGTGGGAAATGAGGACAAAAAGTACCGGGCTATTGGGGTTAACTGCTAGTGGTACTAGGAGTCTGGGAATATGGGGACTATGGCGTCTGCCTGTCGCGATGTTCGGGGAACATGGAAAAATGGGCAGACGGTGACCCGCCACTCCCTGCATGGGCCCCAAAAAATGCCATAGAAGACAGGGGCAACATGAGTGTGAGTTGCTAAGGGGTGTAGAGAGGTGGGCTGCAGGTTCACCGAAGCTACTTCTGACATTACGCCATTTATCACTTCCACCCCTGGAGCTTGAGTCTTAGCTCTAGCGATCTCCACTCCGTGCCAGCTGGCGAAGGCAAGCACAGAGGGCATTATTCTTTGGTTCGTATTATTATTCTCTTGTCTTAAAAAGCAAAAGAAAAAATAAAATACTTTAGAATTTTTGCTTTTGGAATTGCATAATCGGTTATCCTCCGAATGTTTTCGATCCAAGTTGGAGTCTTAAATTCTACTTAAATAACTTTAATGAAACCTAATTAGACCGTGAACTTTAAGCCAATAGACCTCGCGAATGCTTAATCCCGAAACGGACCGAGTAATTAATCTTCAGACAGGGACCTATTTGGTTTGATTACTTACAAATGTAGTAACAATTACGTTTTTGACATTGTAAATAATATAAATGTACCTAACTTCATACTGTTTTCTATTAGTGTTGACCACGATAGATGAATGAATGGTTTATTTCACTCTTTAATTTCGTAACTTCAATCTTACCGTATACTAATATATAACGCTGAAGAGTTTGTTTGTTTGAACGCGCTAATCTCAGGAACTACTGGTCTGATTTGAAAAATTCTTTCAGTGTTAGATAACACATTTATTGAGGAAGGCTATAGGTTATATATCATCACGCCAAGACCAATAGGAGAGGAGCACTAATGAAGAATGTTTCAAAATCGGGGGGTTTTGAAAACAATTTCCACGCGGACGACGTCGCGGGCACAGCTAGTGTGACATAAATGTAATTCATCAGTCTACGAAAAAAAATTGGTCTGCACTTTTAGACCCATCTATTCTTATGTAGTTCTATGCGCTGAATCTGAATGTGGTCAATTTGGCCCATAACTCTTAAAATTTTGAGCGTTATAGAGCAAACTGACTCCAGATTCGGACACTAGCTTCAACATTTTGATAAGAAAGAAAGAAAGAAAACAAGTTTATTTTTAGGACATATACAACACATTAAAAGTAAAAATTAAATATAATAAAAAAAAGAAAAAACAACCACAAAGTATCTGAAGATGTACATAATATATTAAGTCCTAAAAATTGAATCAAGCTCAGCAAAAATGTCGATCTGTTAGACCAACGCTGATCTTCCGCTTGACCCTAGAGCGACGTCACGGCAAACTATACATTATATTATTAATAAATAATTATATTGTTGTAATAAAGACAAATATTAATACTGAGTTATAACTGTGTGTGTGAACTCAGTTTAATACTATATTATACCGTTTTCAATAAATTTACAAATATTTATAAGATAAAATTCATATACTTTGTGCTTTTAGCAGGGATGGAAGGTACACCGCTGATATAGAAAGAAGAGTGAATTTGGGGAATAGTTTGAATGGAGCGTTAGGTAAACTTCTAGGCGCTAAGAACCTCAGCCAGAAGGCCCAGCTCGCCATACACAACGCGGTGCTGGTACGCTCACGTATGGAAGCGCGAGTTGGGTATGGAAGAGAGAGCATGAAAGTAGAGTAAACGCGGTCGAGATGCGAGCACTGCGCAAAATCTGCGGAGTGACGCTCGCGGACCGCGTTCCTAATACCGAAGTAAGAAAGAGAGTTGGTTTGAAAGAGAGTGTGAATGCATGATGAAACAATGACTAAACAGATATACAATGCAAAAGTGGATGGATGCAGAAGTCGTGGAAGGCCACGACATACTTTCCATGGTCAAATTGATCGTGTACTAGCAGAAGGTGATGTTAGGAGCCTTAAGAACAGACGAGCGTGCATGACAAGAGTTATGAATGTCAAAGAAGCAAGTGAGGTGTGTAAGAATAAGCCTAAATGGCGCTCTGTTGTTCGTGCCTACCCGCAAGGGAACAGGCGTGAAGTTAAGTATGTATGTATGTATGTATGCATTTATAAGATATAATTCATATACAACACATAAACATAAAATAAATTTAATGATATTATACACAACATATTATTCGATAAACAAAGTAAATAATTAAAAAAACAGCCTTAAAGCAATACCAGAATTATAAAATGCTGGTGTCGTGTCTTTGACCCGCCTGTGACTTTTGGTGGTCAACAAGAAACTTCTTGAGTTCGACCCTAAACCCTTGAACTGACTGCAGGTTCCTTATTGGTGGGGAAATGTTGTTCCAACCTTTTGAAGCAGCATATAATTAGTAAGATAAGATATATAATTAGTAAGATAAGATAAGTAGTTGCTTAGTCTAATAAGTCTGTATCCACACACTCACTCGTTCATTTGTACACACATCACACACATACATATACACACACACCCATTCACACGTCTGTACTTTTCCACACACATTACAAATATTAACAGGAAAGTTTCTAAATTTTTCTTTTTTACAATTGTATAACAAACGAGTTGTCTGGAAATGGGCGCTGACAATTGCAACACAGTATTATACTACAGCAGTTGTTTGCGATACCAAATTGTACCACCAAATGTTACCACTGCACACTATGTTAATGGTTTCGAATACATTCTTTAATACTTTTTTTTTTGCCAGGTGGTAGGGCATTTGCCCGACTGGATGGCTACCACCCCTGGTCTAAAGTATGTCGCCATAACAACCTTGAGTTGTGTTCCGGCATTACTGACCAGGTTCCAGTTTCTCTTAAGAGAGCAGCAGCGCATTTGTAGCAACTTTGGTGTTGCAAATGTCTATAGGCGATGGTAACCGCTTTTCATCAAGTGGGCCGTCTGCCTGTCTGCTGATCTCCTGCAATAAAAAATAAAAAATAAAAAAAATACTTATGACGCCATAAGTAAGTACAAGTAAAAGGATTCAAAAAGCGCATTATTGTTTGAAATATAACTTAATTGATTTATATCACGATATTTTAAAAATTACACGATAAAATGTTATTTTGAACCCTTAAAATGTAAACATATTAGAATTTATTGTTACATGTGTCGGTATCCCTAATGTCTGTCTGTATAACACAATAATTTTAGAAGCATTAAAACGTAGTGAAAAAGGATAGGCAAACATTGTAAATACAACTGCCTGTCGTACGACGTACGTACCTGTACGACTGTCTATCGTATGACGTACGTACCTGTACGACTGCCTGTCGTACGACGTACGTACCTGTACAACTGTCTGTCGTATGACGTACCTACCTGTACGACTGCCTGTCGTACGACGTACGTACCTGTACGACTGCCTGTACGACGTACGTACCTTTACGACTGCCTATCGTAATACGTAAGTACCTGTACGACTGTCTTATAATAAGCTAAATTGTGTTTAATTTCATCTATTTATTGAAGTATAGAATAAGAATTAAGTCACTTGATTTCCCGACTCACGAGCAAATCACATATATGTGAGAAGCATGGATTGTTAAATTGAAATCTGTATACACTATCTACCTATGTAACTATCAATCTGTCTGTCTGGATAGATAGATAGACAACACTTTATTATACACCTAAACATAGACAAACAGAAATAGAAAAATACAAAATCTAGTACAACGGAGCCTTAAGAACAGACGAGCGTGCATGACAAGAGTTATGAATGTCAAAGAAGCAAGTGAGGTGTGTAAGAATGGGCCTAAATGGCGCTCTGTTGTTCGTGCCTACCCGCAAGGGAACTGGCCTGGAGTTATGTATGTATGTATGTATGTATGTAGTACAACGGGCGTATTTACCTACCTACCTATCTATCTATGGATCCAGTTACTTATCTACTTACCTACCTACTTGCTTTCTATCCACCTACCTACGTACGTCTGTTTGTTTATCTATTTACCTACTTATCTATCTACCTACCTACCTGGGGACAATTCTGGAGCCAATTTCAGACACCCAGATATGTAACAGAAAGTTGGTAATGAAATTTCCCATACCAGGGATCGAACCCCGGATGTCTGCTCTCCAGTGAGCTAGGCATATAAAGGTTTAGGCCACTTACAACTGCAACATCTTATTGATTAACCATTGTGTTAAATTATAACAATACAATTATTTAAAGAATGCATGATGAAACAATGACTAAACAGATATACAATGCAAAAATGGATGGATGTAGAAGTCGTGGAAGGCCACGACACACCTTCCATGATCAAATTGATCGTGTACTAGCAGAAGGTGATGTCAGGAGCCTTAAGAACAGACGAGCGTGCATGACAAGAGCTATGAATGTCAAAGAAGCAAGTGAGGTGTGTAAGAATGGGCCTAAATGGCGCTCTGTCGTTCGTGCCTACCCCGCAAGGGAACTGGTGTGAAGTTATGTATGTATGTATGTTTTATACAATTATTTGACAATTATATCAAGCTGTAACAATTAATCTAAATACGTGTCTGCATTATTCAGGAGGATATTTCGAAAACCAGTTTTCTTTCGCCCAGCTTAATAAATGCAAGAGTTCTTCCAAATTCTTAAACTTTATAATCCCATGGCGGAAAGAATAATTGAGCAATTTTATATTGTTACGAGTTTGTGGGACTCGAATTAAAATTCCGTTAGAATTATTATAGATTTTATTAGAACTATACAAACGTATAACACAGGTACAAATATAACCGAACGCAACAAATCCAAACGTAATTCAGAAGGTCGTAATTCAATAAAACGCGCAAAGTCCGTCACTGTTAGATTCCCTAATGTACACACGTCACGCCTAGATCGTAGTTGTAGCTCAACTGACCCCCTCTCTCAATCAGACCATCGTTTTATACTTCACAGATGCAAATGTTCCCGCCCGGCAACGTCGACATAATTTTATAGAATTAGCTTGTACTTATAATCCGCAACACATGGCTAATGATGCTCCTGAGCGGCCGTAAACGGGTACAATAGGACAATAGGCTGTTCTCCACAATAACTAGATACGTATGCCAATAAATAAGTGAACTAAATAAGACGATCATAAAAAAGGTTTACAATTATTTTAAATGCCGACAGGTAATAAAATGTACTTTTACAGATCTGTACGTGGAATTTGTCTTTGTCGGAGCCGAAGTTGTAACAATATTATTATCAGAATAGAAAGATGTAAGTATTACAAGTATATATACGTCTGTAGTATCATTCATTATTCACTAACATTATATACTAATATTATAAAGCTGAAGAGTTTGTTTGTTTCAACGCGCTAATCTCAGGCACCGCTGGTCCGATTTTAAAAATTCTTTCAGTGTTGAATATTACATTTATCGAGGAAGCCTATAGGCTATATTATATTTTCAAAAAAATTAGGGATCCTTACTAAAAGTCCAATAATGTAACTCAAGGTGTAAAAAAATGACCCGACAAAATCCTTACACGACGTGCGCTGCGAAAACTATTGATTATAGAACAAAACAATGTACTACCACTTTGCAGAATATATAACTGTCTACGAAAAATATCACGTAACCATATGTCTAACTATTGTAGTTATCTCACAATAAGTGTTTTCTTTTATTTTTTTAAATAATTAAAATGCCGTCGCTTCAAAAACTCTCTATTTTGTACCTTGCTATTAATCCTTATCAAAATAAATTACTCCATATTCAAGACGAATTAAATATCTTTTTAGAACTTTTTGAATTATTCATTCATTCATTTCATTCATAAGATATCGCAATATTTAAAATGTAAGTATTAGTGTTGTAGCCAAATATACTAATATATTGTTTGATTGAACGCGCTAATCTCAGGAACTACTGGTCTGATTTGAAAAATTCTTTCAGTGTTGGATAGCCCATTTATCGAGGAAGGCTATAGGCTATATATCATCACTCTAAGACCAATAGAAGCGGAGCACCAATGAAGAATGTTTCAAAATCCACGCGGACGTCTTCGCGGGCACAGCTAGTACATACATATTATCCCATAAAGGCATACCCCTATGGGGGTGGTTTTTTATGATTTACTTTGTGACTCTTGAAGTCAAGTATAAAGTTTTTCCTTCACGTATTAATATATAGATGTATATAGCTGGACAGCTATTTAGACTATATGTTCATAGTTTATTTGTTAGGAGCGGCCCGGCGCGGTTTCACCCGCGCTCTGTCCCGCTCCCGTAGTGTATAGCGTCATGTTATATAGCCTATGACACTCCCTGTTAAAATAGCTTTCCAACAGTAAAATAATTTATAAAATCGGTTTATTAGATCCAGAGATTACACCCCTACAACGTCACAAACTCATAAACGTTAGCTCTTTACAATATTAGTATAACAATAAAGTTTTAGGTGTAATTAATTAAAAGAAGGTTAATATATAAAAAATCGAATTTAATATTTATGTTAGTAACACAGGGTTTTCAAATTTTACATGTCACAAGAATTAAACAATAAATTATAACACCACACAAAGTCACAAAAACATAACTAACAATAACACTTATACACATACTTAAACCTACGCGCACTACCATCGCATTGCATTACACGCACACTCCACAAACAAAGCAAGACACACAGAGCCTAAAAATTAATAACCCAGGCACAGAAAAGTAAAAATCAACACATATGGCACTAGATAGGTCTATATATAAGTATAGATATAAGGCCAACACTGCACATGCACTTTCTCACAACACCAGCATGTAACAGATACACTCTACATTAGTATAAGTTTAGTATTAAAATTAGAATAAATTAATGTAATAAGTTATTCTTAAGGTACACCAAAACATAAAAATTACTACATATAATGTCACATACAGTAACAAAAATAAACAATAAGCGTGTATGGAGTCTCAAATTTTTCATAGAAATTAAGTAGTAAAAAAGGGTACAGAACTCGAGTCCGTAGAGATATTAATAATAATAAAAAAACACAGAGCTACTATCTAAGGTTTTTCACGCGCCGTAACCGCGGAGAAAGCTCTACTGGTATATAAATTCCATAATATTCCCCTCAAACTATTGAACACAAATTCTTTATACACTCTTTCCCTCAGAAGTTACGAGCGTTAACATAACAGAAGCTACGAATAAGAGCGTATCTGTAACACGTTGTCAGTAGTACCGCGGCGCCGAGCGCCTTATGAAATTCAATGAGCATTGTCACATGGACAAGATACATTAGTTGTCTCGATACAGGCGTACGTCTCGCTTTCTGATATACAACAAAGTTTTAATCTATTTCTTTGTAAAGCTCCATAACAATTTTGAGAAGAATAAACTTTTTTTTATTACAGGAGATCAGCAGACGGGCTGACAGCCCACTTGATGGAAAGCGGTTACCATCGCCTATGGACATTTACAACACCAAACGTGCTACAAATGCGCTGCTCTCTTAAGGGAGACTAGAACCTGGTCACTAATGCCGGAACACAACTCAAGGTTATTCTGGCGACATACTTTAGACCAGGGCCTACCACCTGGCTGTGGGTTGTTAAGTCGCCTCTTACGACAGGCCGCCCGGCCGCAGGAAATTGTATTCTTTCTCCGTTTCTGCACCGATAAGACTTATAATCCTTATGTCGATCGAAATTCAAAAGGCAAGTTCTCAATTCGTATGTTGTTGATGTGAAACTTCTTTAGAATCGTTGTGATTTGAAACTCGATGAAACGAAAAAGCAACACTAAAAAGAGATTAACACATTGCTCCCTTACCCGTTAGTATTAATTTTCAATTTAAATAAAACTTAAAAGCTTTCAAATGAATTTTTAGCTCTATCTATATATACTTAAGGCAGATATTCTTTTATACTGTTACATGCCGACAAAATGAATGCACACCTGCCTGCCATAAAGCAAAGTTTATTACCTTCCCGCATTTGGACTTCTTTTGTTTACTTAGAAAAACAGCCTATTGTGTATTGTACTAGTTTATGGCCGTTCGCAGGAATAATTAAGCAGGTGTGCGGATTACGTTTTCTGGAAAATTGCGTCGACACTTGGCAGGTAGACATATTGTATTTGTATAATTTAGTATAAAACAATGCTCAAACGGAGGGGTGAGGCAGTCAGGTGACGATTATGATACGAACAAGACGTGTACATTCGATAAGCTATATAGTGACGCACTTTGCGCGTGTTATTGAATCGTGCAGTTTGTACTGGTTGTATCCAGTTATATTTGTACCTGTGTTATACGTGTTTGTATAGTTCTAATAAATTCTATAGTAATTCCAACGGCATTTTTAATTCGAGTCCCGCACTCGTAACAATACGTAGATCAAAGGAAATTGTGCGTAACCTTGCACTGGATTTTAAATTATTTAAAGTGTAATTTAGATTGACGTTTTGAAATATAATAATGTTGACGGATGAGGCTAAAGGAATTATATTTATGAAAGGTAGACAAGAATTGAGAAGAAGAAATGACGGCCTCCGTGGTTGAGCGGGCTAAGCCTTTGCCGGCCTACCTCACTGCACCGTAGAGGCTCCGGGTTCGATTCCTGGTATAGTAAATTTCGGAAACGTATTTTCTCCGTTATTTACTATGGTCTGGGTGTCTGGGATCGGCCCCAGAGTAGTCCGTTGTATATTAGCCATAACACAAGCGTAACTTGCTTAATTTGGGGATATACAATGTGTGTGTTTGTCTGCCGATTATATTATATTATATCTATATTAATTATCTGTGAGTTTCACTCTATCTATATTCTCTGAAGTTCCACTTCCACTGCGTGTGAAATGCACACGAACTTTGCGTGTTTCTTGTTTGGTTTCTCCGTCAATTGTTAACCGATTTTCAATTTTTTTTTTCAAGAAAGAAAAGAAGCAAAAATATGTATTTCTAATAGCGACACACACACAAACACACATAACATAACTAAATATAAAATACTAGGGGATATGCCCACGACTTCATCCACGCTTGACTTAAAATTCCCGCGGGATACCCAGGTCACAAAGTACCACATCATTTAAAAATAATGTAAGCTGTCGTTTTAATGAAAACTTTGCCGAAATAAGCTAATTTTTATGCACCGGAACAACTACAAATCGCTACCTGGAAAATTCCCGTGGGATTACCGGTATGACAACTATCATACACTTTATTGAACCAAATTTGCTATCGATCAGTAAAAAAGTAGCGCACAGTTTAAGTGTAAGAATTTGCTGTCGATCAGTGAAAACCGCATCAAAATCGGGCCAGTAGATTTTACATGAACCAAACAAATAGACAAGAAATCTAAAAAAATCGAAATGTGCGCTGGGACACATAGTAGAAGTGAAACTTCAACGGACAAGTGGCAAAACGAATCGCAACAAAATTTTAACTTGTAGTTTTACGGGCAGGTTTTCAAATTGGACAAGTACATTAACAATCTGCCCGTAAAACTTCAAGTTAAAAGTTTGTTGCGATTCGTTTTGCCACTTGTCCGTTGAAGTTTCACTTCTACTATGTGTCCCAGCACACATTTCGATTTTTCGCAGGTTTACTGCAAATTATGATTTGGTTAGGGTTAGGTACATTTTAATTAATGCATTTTTTATTTAACCATATTTTATTGTATCAAACAAAAAAACTGAATTCGATCCGGAACCAAAAAACGCATCCATAGTCTACTCTAAAATGATGCCGCCTCTCACCACGTCTAGTCTAAATTTATGTCGCTCCTCCACGCGGCCGTAACGCTTTTTCGTGACAGAAAAATCTTAATACCTCTATATAGAAGTTTTACTTCAAAAAATGCATCGTGTTCTCCATCGTTTATGTAGTCCATTATAGTTTTTTTTAATAGCTTCAATATACAGACACGGCATATTTACAATATTATAGATATACAAAATAACAGTTTAAAAAAACTAAAAAATACGCTTTTCTAGAAAATCCAATTAAAAAATAGAAAATAAATTTGAATTAAAAATGGGTGGGGTGCTTTTTAAACTATTGATACCATGCACCCCACGCTTTTTTTACAATAAAATCATTTTTTCGTACACTATTTTTAATTCAAATTTATTAAAATTTATTTTCTATTTTTTAGTTGGATTTTCTATAAAAGCGTATTTTTTAGTTTTTTTTAACTATTATTTTTTAGTGATTTAATACCTTCTCCGTGGAAACTTTGAAAAAAGAATTAAATACACTCTTATGATAAAATGGGACGTTATGTAAAAATAAGCTTTTTTAAAAAGGTTTTTAAATACAAGCTTTTGAGATCCTGCATATCATGTAGCAGCAGAGTGCTAGCCAAGACAAGTAAAACGAGCCCAAACACGACGGGTCTATCTTGTTTAGTACAGGAGTTCCCATGACCACCTTCCGACTCCATTACCAGACAGCTCCATATTATTGCATTGTCACGCGATATACACATACGTGCAAAATTTCAGCTCAATCGGAAACCGGGAAGTCGATTAAATTTAACTTGAAAGATTCCGTTACATACTAACATACGTATGAAGCTAATAAAAAGCGTATAAAAAGATTGAATTAACTTAAGATGGTCCTTTAGTTGGCTAAATAGTATATTTAGATTCAAATATCACGCGTGTCGTGTACAAAAGAATGAACATTACACAACAGACTTACCAATTTTATATATTTCAAGTTATACACCAAATATTGTATCAGACGCAACGCTCTTAGCAATAAGGGGCAACAACGGCAACTAACACAAATCAAATGCAATATTGTAATACAAAACACAATGTTCTTTATAATGCAATGAGATTGTTTATCGCTAAGCTGACACTTGAATTTCGTAAATACGCACAAAGTTCAATAGTAATTATTAACTGATATATACATTCTCTGTCTATGTATACCTACGAGTGCATATCTTTATCTATACTAATATTATAAAGCTGAAGAGTTTGTTTGTTTGTTTAAACGCGCTAATCTCAGGAACCGCTGGTCCGATTTGAAAAATTCTTTCAGTGTTGAATAGTACATTTATCGAGGAAGGCTATAGGTTATATTATATTTTCAAAAAATTAGGGATCCTTACTAGAAGTTCAATAATGTAACCCAAGGTGTAAAAAAATGACCCGAAAAAATCCTTACACGGCGTGCGCTGCGAAAACTATTGATTATAGAACAAAACAATGTATTAACACTTTGCAGAACATATAATTGTCCACAAAAAATATCGCGTAACCATATGTCTAACTATTGTAGTTATCTCACAATAAGTGTTTTCTTTTATTTTTTTAAATAATTAAAATGCCGTCCCTTCAGAAACTCTTCATTTTGTACCTTGGTATTAATCCTTATCAAAATAAATTACTCCATATTCAAGACCAATTCAATACCTTCCTAGAACTTTTTGAATTATTCAATTCGGACGTTTCATTCAAAAGATATCGCGATATTTAAAATGTAAGTATTAGTGTTGTGTATATACTAATATTCTTTGATTGAACGCGCTAATCTCAGGAACTAATGGTCTGATTTGAAAAATTCTTTCAGTGTTGGATAGCCCATTTATCGAGGAAGGCTATAGGCTAATAAAACTACGTTTTAACGGTTTTAAGCGCGGTAATTTTATTTGATTTTGGTTTTTCCGACGTTTCGGCCACTTTTCAGTGGCCGTGATCACGGAAGACAAAGATGTCAAATGTCAACGAGTATTGTTAAAGTTTTATTTAGCCTACCGCCAACTTGTTAATTTTAATTTTGTTTATGGTTATTATTTACTCTATGGGAGTCTAATCTAATTTACTACCGCTTCGCAACATGTTATGGCTTGAAGAGAAGAAGCGGCGCAAGAAACTCTTCAGCAAACATGCCTAGCTGTAATAATTTTATATAATATTAAAATGGTTGGAAGGAAAAATAAAAGTTATTATCAGTCAAGTTGGTTTGTGTTCCGTTGTACGCAGAAAGAGCTCACAGTGTCTTGAGGTCTAGCAGCTGGTTTTTGCTGGGTTTGGGACTTAATAGTTTTGATGATTGGATCCCAAACAGGTGGTACTTGCCAACCATCTTCTCTATTGAAATTTGGGTGTTTTTTTAATTTCAATAGCCTCACGCATCATCCTGCACAAACATGTTACATATTTTACATGTACTTAAATTTATTTAGGGTGACCAGTATAGGGTGGAGGAGCGAGATGGCATGCTCTTCTATCTCAAAGCTCTTCTATCTAATAAATTTGGGTGTTTTTTGATTTCAATAGCCTCACGCATCATTCTAGGTATGAACAAATCCTCGCAAAAGAGAATTTAAAATAAAAGATAGTAGTTCCAGTCACGGATAGAACCGTCGCGGGAGCAGAGTCACGCCCTGGGACATAATAACCTAAAAGCGGAGATGACTGATCCTGTAAACAAAATGAAATATATCCCCACGATCAATCCATTAGAAAACAAAACACTTTCTTAGACCGTCATCAATAGTTGTCTGGCAAAAAACAATATGGCTTCTACTCGTAAATATTCCAATTATTCCGGCATCGAGATTCCTCCTTCCGGAGCGAGGCGATGGATTGCACACATCTGTCAAGTAGCACTCGAAAGAAGATTTAGATGATGCGTTACGATTGCGTAACGATTATCGACCAAGTTTTATTTATAGTGCAGGCGTGATGAGTAGGACACGTGCGAGCCAGTAGGTTTGTCCCGAACAAAATACATTTGTACTGATGCAGCTCTAAATTTAAATTATAATTATAATAATAAATAATAATACAAAAGAATACAATTTCCTGCGGCCAGTCGGCCTGTCCTAAGAGGTGACAAAACCACCCACAGCCAGGTGGTAGGGCATTTGCCCGACTGGATGGTTACCACCCCTGGTCTAAACTGTGTCGCCATAACAACCTGGAGTTGTGTTCCGACATCAGTGACTAGGTTCCAGTCTCCCTTAAGAGAGCAGCAGCGTATTTGTAACACCTTTGGTGTTGCAAATGTCCATAGGCGATGGTAACCGATTTCCATCAAGTGGGCCGTCTGCCTGACTGCTGAACTCTTGCAATAAAAAAAAAAATTACAAAAAAGTCGCATCGATATTGAATCGTAAACTACTAAATGCACCTTGAAATGAGTTTCAAAGATTAAAATCAATTTGATTGTTGGGAAGTTAATTATGGTGGAACAAAGAGCTTACGGCTTTGTCTTTACCCTTAAAGATTGACGGCCGATATCACACAACTTCCTAAACCATTGATTTCAACCTGGACTTTTGAAAGGTATGATAAAGCCTGGAATACAGGTACTATTGTTATTTACGGTAAGGTTAACGTAATTATGGTAGAGCAAAAAGCTTACGGCGTTGTTTTTAATCTTTAAAGACTGACAGGCGATATCACACGACTACCTAAACCATTGATTTCAACCTGGACTTTTGAAAGGTATGATAAAGTCTGGAATACAGGTACTATTGTTATTTACGGTAAGATTAACGTAATTATGGTAGAACAAAAAGCTTACAGCGTTGTTTTTAATCTTTAAAGACTGACAGGCGATATCACACAACTACCTAAACCATTGATTTCAACCTGGACTTTTGAAAGGTATGATAAAGTCTGGAATACAGGTACTATTGTTATTTACGGTAAGGTTAACGTAATTATGGTAGAGCAAAAAGCTTACGGCGTTGTTTTTAACCTTTAAAGACTGACAGGCGATATCACACAACTACCTAAACCATTGATTTCAACCTGGACTTTTGAAAGGTATGATAAAGTCTGGAATACAGGTACTATTGTTATTTACGGCAAGGTTAACGTAATTATGGTAGAGCAAAAAGCTTACGGCGTTGTTTTTAACCTTTAAAGACTGACAGGCGATATCACACAACTACCTAAACCATTGATTTCAACCTGGACTTTTGAAAGGTATGATAAAGTCTGGAATACAGGTACTATTATTATTTACGGCAAGGTTAA
Source organism: Dendrolimus kikuchii (assembly GCA_019925095.2). NCBI lineage: Eukaryota > Metazoa > Arthropoda > Insecta > Lepidoptera > Lasiocampidae > Dendrolimus > Dendrolimus kikuchii. The sequence goes on along the minus strand of CM034402.1, from coordinate 22,348,419 downwards.
CGTAATTATGGTAGAGCAAAAAGCTTACGGCGTTGTTTTTAACCTTTAAAGACTGACAGGCGATATCACACAACTACCTAAACCATTGATTTCAACCTGGACTTTTGAAAGGTATGATAAAGTCTGGAATACAGGTACTATTGTTATTTACGGTAAGGTTAACGTAATTATGGTAGAGCAAAAAGCTTACGGCGTTGTTTTTAACCTTTAAAGACTGACAGGCGATATCACACAACTACCTAAACCATTGATTTCAACCTGGACTTTTGAAAGGTATGATAAAGTCTGGAATACAGGTACTATTGTTATTTACGGCAAGGTTAACGTAATTATGGTAGAGCAAAAAGCTTACGACGTTGTTTTTAACCTTTAAAGACTGACAGGCGATATCACACAACTACCTAAACCATTGATTTCAACCTGGACTTTTCGAAGGTATGATAAAGTCTGAAATAAAGGTATTATCGTTATTTACGGTAAGGTTAGCCGTGATTTATTGTACGCTAGCATGTACTAGCGAAACTTTTTTCGCGTTATCATAGCGTCGAATTATTTGATAGTGAATTGCAATGGTGACACCAAAAAATTGTTCATAAGTCATTCATCCATAGGTACTCAGTTCTTTTGCCTACTATTGTGGCAAACTGAACTAGCTGTTTTACTATTTATACTATTTAAAACTTAAAAACCCTAAGAAGAAACGAGTCAAACAAATATTATTGATGTTCAGGTTTTTTACTCACGATAACTTTCCGTCGTAGCATAATGTCGCGGGTTAGAATCCTGGCTGGAACGCCACTTCAGCAGTTTTCTGACCTGATGTATTGTTACAACTCAGGTCCCGACAAAAAAAAAACAAAATCCACCTGCATATCTGAAACAAAAGACATTTATTACCTGTCGGCATTTGAATTGGTAACATTGAAGTTCTTTTATGATCGTCTTCTTTTGTTTACTTATTGGCATACGATCTATTGTTGTATTGTAATCATTAGCCAGATGTTACGGGTTTTAAAGTAAAAGCTGATTCTAGGAAATTCAGTCCACGTTGCCGGGCGGATATATTGCATTTGTACAGTATAAAATAATGGCCCGATTGAGGGAGGAGAGAGTCGAGCGAGAACCGCTAGCGAAACGAGACGTGTGTACTACAATCGGGAATCTAATAAGTGACGGACTTTGCGCGTTTTATTGAATTACGACCTTCTGCATTACGTTTGTACTTGTTGTGTTCGGTTATATTTGTACCTGTGTTATACGTGTTTGTATAGTTTTAGGCATTTTAATTCGAGTCTAGCGATTCGTAAAAGTATATATAGTTACAAATACTACGTACTAACAACGGTGAAGGAAAACATCGTGATGAAACCTGCACATCGAGATAACCGATGTGTCAAACTTGCCAAGCCACCTTGAACAAGCGTGGCGGGTATACTGTCCGTTCTCCAACAGTGGGTGGCCCGTGCCCAGCAGTGGGATGTTTATGAATTAATATTATTTTACACTGTACTCATCTATAAGTTTTCGTTTTTATTAAATATAAAGTCAATTTTATTTAACGTCATTATTCTGCAATACATTAATATACAAGTCGTCGTCATAGCAACGCGAATCCGTGTAGGAACGGAGAAAGAATACAATTTCCTGCGTTGGGACGACCTGTCGTAAGAGGCGACAAAACAACCCACTAATAGTTGGTAAGGTATTTGCCTGTTCTGAATGGCTACCACCCGTGGTCTAGAGTATGCCGCCATAACAACCTTGAGTTGTGTTCCGGTATTAGCGGCCAGGCGCCAGTCTCCCTTAAGAGAGCAGCAGCGCATTAGGACCACCTTGGGTGTTGCAAATGTCGAGAATGTTGGGTGTTGAAAAGTGGGCCGTCTGCCTGCCTTTTTTTTATTGCAGGTGTTCCGTAGACAGGCAGACGGCCCACTTAATGGAAAGCGGTTAACATCGCCTATGGACATTTGTAACACCAAAGGTTGCTACAAATGCGCGGCTGATCTCTTAAGGGTCACTGAAACCTGGTCAGTAATGCCGGAACACAACTTAAAGTTATTATGGCGACAAGCTTTAGACCAGGGGTGGTAGCCATCCAGTCGGGCAAATGACCTACCACCTGGCTGTGGGTTGTTTAGTCGCCTCTTACGACAGGCCGCCCGGCCGCAGGAAATTGTATTCTTTCTCCGTTCCTGCACGGATAAGAATAATGTCTACTGAACTCCTGCAATAAAAATTTGAAAAAAAAAAATCATTTTCAAATAATTAATTAACGCGTACTAAGCAGGCACTCTCATGCAAAATCTATGTGGTTGCGACGTTTTTTTTTATTTATTATTCCTCCTCTCTCCGGGCTTATGAGATTGCCAGGATTTATTATCTTTTGGGGTTGTATGTTACTTCTTTATTTTTATTTTTATTTCTTTCGATCTGTATCTTTTGATCTTTATCTTTTTTGCTCTTTTATTTTATTATCTTTTCCTTTATTGTCAAAATGATTTGCAATGCTCTTAATTATATTACAATTTACTATATCTAATATTTTACAATTTTGTTCGTGCTAATCTAACTTGTTTTATACATAAATGGTTTTTTCTAAATTTTTGTTACATATCTACTCAGTGTGGTTGCGACGTTGAGTCGTTTTACAAAAAGTATTTAAATTAATTTGATATTCATTTCATCTATTTGAGGAGTTTAAAAAGGAAATCATCCAACCGATATTGGACCCCATAAAGCACTTTGGAAAATCCCTTTATTTTATTACTAAGAGGTCTATAAATTCATTTGTGGGCCCATAAAAGGAGTAATGGCCGCAATTAGAGAATTACAAATGACGTCTTGAATTCTGAGTTAATGTTTTCACGCGAATTTAACACGTTTTCATTGAATTTAATATTTATTTCATTATAAACTCAACAGATTCAGAGAAATAGAAAATGGTTATTTTCTTATATCACCGTTGCTAAACTAATATCTGCTAAGAGCATCAGTTAGAATCTTATACTAATACTAGCTGTCCCGACAGAAGTTGTTCTGCCCTGAAGAAATAAAATTTAGAACCCGATTGCAGCACCACCTACCGGGTCCAATTGTGAATCTAAACCATCCTCGAATCCACTTGAACACACACAAAAAAATTCATTCAAATCGGTCCAGCCGTTTAGGAGGTGTTCACTGTCAACACACGTACAGAAGAATTATACATATATATATGTACATACATAGCTTCACGCCAGTTCCCTTGCGGGGTAGGCACGAACAACAGAGCGCCATTCAGGCTTGTTCTTACACACCTCACTCGCTTCTTTGACATTCATAGCTCTTGTCATGCACGCTCGTCTGTTCTTAAGGCTCCTGACATCACCTTCTGCTAGTACACGATCAATTTGATCATGGAAGGTGTGTCGTGGCCTTCCACGACTTCTGCGTCCATCCACTTTTGCATTGTATATCTGTTTAGTCATTCTTTCATCATGCATTCTTTCCACTTGCCCGAACCACCGGAGCATTCCTTTCCTTACCTTCACCCCGACACTCTCTTTCAGAGCAACTCTCTTTCTTACTTCGGTATTACGAACGCGGTCCGCGAGCGTCACTCCGCAGATTTTGCGCAGTGCTCGCATCTTGACCGCGTTTACTCTACTTTCATGCTCTCTCTTCCATACGTGAGCGTAGGTACCAGCACCGCGTTGTAAATGTAATGTAAAATGTAAATAAGTAACTATAACTACAATAGTTGGACATATAGTATCGCAAAGTTTTTTTACATATTTAATTTGTTCTATCACCTATAGTTTCCGCAGCGCATTCGATGGAAGACATTTTATGGCTATTTTTTACACCTTGGGTTACATTATTGAAGTTTTAATAAGGATCCCTAATTTTTTCTAGTAATAAATACCGCCTATATTACTCAGGGATAATGTAGCATTCGAATGGTGAAAGAATTTTTGAAATCAATCCAGTAGTTTTTGAGTTTATTCGTTACAAACATACAGAAATACAAATCTGTCCTATTTATATTCATATAGATTTAGAACATTATTACATCGTCCATACGCGTTGATAAATTTTACTTCAGCAGTCTTTTTTAAATAAAGTTATAGTAGAAATAGTAGAAAATTCAGTGCAATCGTGTAAATTAAGCGCAGATTGCGCTGAGAAAAAGTAAGCTCGGAGCTTAGCGTACATCAGCACTCAGCGACGCAGCGCAGCGTAATTCGCTATTTGTACAGCATTCAGACCATTGTGGCTGATTGTGGCGCCATGAATGAAATTACGCGGGTAACAAAACTGCGTTATGATAGTGATGGGAATATGATTTTTTGCGTACTTTTATTGCATTCGAATTTTTCGTCATATACATATTTATGTTTAATTTAAAAAAATTCTTCCTTATAAACAAAGTTAAAGAATCCCGAAGCTAGCTGATGTGTATGAGTTTTTACTACTAAATATGTCTTTTTTTTTTTAAATAGGTTTGCATTAGACCATGATCACGTCCAATGCCGGTCGATGATGCGGTCGAAGGTGGAGCATGCTTACCTATATTTTTATTTATTTATTTCACAGAACAGAATACAACCATAAATAAATCGAAGTATTTTTAACACAATTTTAAAATCTAAGTCGTATTCCTAAACATGTGAATACAGGAAATTTAAAATACAGATATAGCGTGACATAAATAATAGTATACCATACAAGCTACAAGCTTGATTGTGAGTGTGGATTGTCATACATTGGGCAAACAAAGAGGAGCATAAAAACACGAGTAAAAGAACACACTGCTGACATGAAACACACAAGGTCTACGAAGTCTGCGATCAGTGAACACACGCTGGATAAACCCAACCACTACATCAGATTAGATAACCCACAAATCCTCGCGAAAGAGAATCGTTTCATACCTAGAATGATGCGTGAGGCTATTGAAATAAAAAAAACACCCAAATTTCAATAGAGAAGATGGTTGGCAAGTACCACCTGTTTGGGATCCAATCATCAAAACTATTAAGACCCAAACCCAGCAAAAACCAGCTGCCAGACCTCAAGACACTGTGAGCTCTTTCTGCGTACAACGGAACACAAACCAACTTGACTGATAATAACTTTTATTTTTCCTTCCACCCATATTAATATTATATAAAATTATTAGAGCTAGGCATGTTTGCTGAAGAGTTTCTTGCGCCGCTTCTTCTCTACAAGCCATAACATGTTGCGAAGCGGTAGTAAATTAGATTAGGCTCCCATAGAGTAAATAATAACCATAAACAAAATAAAAATTAAATAATAAAAATTAACAAGTTGGCGGTAGGCTAAATAAAACTTTAACAATACTCGTTGACACTTGACATCTTTGTTTTCCGTGATCACGGCCACTGAAAAGTGGCCGAAACGTCGGAAAAACCAAAATGAAATAAAATTACCATACAGTAGTTTAGATTCTATGAAATATGTTTGTTGATAAGAAAAGAATTAATATATGCCAGAGAAATTTCTTGCTCTGATCAAACGCTTAAACTCTCTAGTGTCACCATTAAACATATCTAAAACGGGATTATCGCTGACCAGCTCATTATATAGACGACACGTTCTGCTCATTGGGTTATAATAAGATTTTTGTAGGCCCGCAAGGCAAATGGTGGTAGATTCCGTCTTCTGTAATTCGTAATTATATTAAGGCAATTCAAAAGATATGGGCTATCTATGCACGAGTGAAGAGTTTTATGTAATAGCATCAAATCAATATGCTGTCTACGGGTACACAGTTTTCGTAAATTAAATTTAGTGAGTCTATTATCATAACTTGTGAGTGATCGGCCAAAATTATGTCTGGGATAAAAAAAAATACATAGTAGCTATTCACACGAGACTTGAAGACACTCGGATTGTACTTTCCGGAAAACGCGGACTCTGGTAAAGCATTCCACAACTCAGCCTTACGTAGAAGGAAGGTGTTCTTGGAAGTTTACATTGGGGAATGTTCCGAAGAACTGTTTAGAATGGTGCCTTCGTCCTCCTTCTACCATCGCACCGCTCGCCATCGATTGGGAGTTCACCCCCACTTCCTTGAGCCGCTTCGCTCATGTACGCAACGGTTCTGTAGAACGTTTCTCTCGCGTACCGTGGGGATTTGGAATGAGCTCCCGGCCGAGGTTTTCCCACAGCGCTACGATATGGAGTTCTTCAAAAAGGGTGTCATAAAATTTCTTCGAGGCCGGCAGCGCGTTGGCGACATCTCTGATGTTGCAAACGTCCATAGGCGACGGTAACCGCTTTCCACCAGGTGGGCCGTCAGCCTGTTTGCTGTACTTCAACTATAAAAAAAAAAATGTAACTTCTTTGTACACCCGTACCACAATCTGTGATCTTTGTTCTAATATGTTTTTTATCCGTGCAGGAACGGAGAAAGAATACAATTTCCTGCGTTGTGGTGGCCTGTCGTAAGAGGCGACTAAACAACCTACAGCCAGGTGGTAGGGTATTTGCTCGACTGAATGGCGACCACCCCTGGTCTAGAGTATGTCACCATAACAACCTTGTGTTGTGCTCCGGCATTAGTGACCAGTTTCCAGTCTCCTTTAAGAGAGCAGCAGCGCATCTGTAGCACCTTTGGTGTTGCAAATGTCCATAGGCGATGGTAACCGCTTTCCACCAAGTGGGCCGTCTGCCTGTCTGCTGAACTCCTGCAATAAAAAAAAATTAGTAGCTGACATAGCTTGTAGGAACACCAACGTCCTTGAGGTGATCACTCTGCACCGATTATTCGGGCGCTAGTCGGAATTCCATTGTAGCGGTCGGATTTCAGATGCATTATTATTTTATTGTGAATAAAATACGGTCATATTTCCAAAAATAATAAAACCAAATTATACCTGTCTCTCTCTTATTGAAGATGCGGATATTTTTGATAAGAATTGAAGAAGTGTAATGGTTTCATGTCAATAATTTGGAAGTGATTTTGTGTTTTTTTTCTTAACTTAAAATAACTATAGCAAAATCACGAAAAAATCACATTATGTCTCATATTGTGAAGATTTATGATAATTTTGTTTGGTGAGATATTGATCAGTAATTACCAACTAGCAATAATCAAGGAGTGGTAGCGTAATGGCTAGAACACGCGTTCCAAACTCAAAGGGCGCGGGGTTCGATCCTGGCCGGAACGCATGCACCAATTACCTAGTCAATTTTCTAATCTAATGTGCATATTGTTACAATTATCACGTGCTAACAACGTTGAAGAAAAGCATCTGCCAAGCCGCCTTGGATAAGTGTGGCGGGTATACTATCCCCCCCCCCCCTCATAATGGGAGGCCCGAGCCCATCAGTGGGACATTTATGGGCCGAGATTATGTTATTATAATTTTGCAGCAACAGGAGCCTTAAAATGTAAAAAATTCTCGCAAGCCCTCACAAGTCACTCGTTTTGCTAAGGTTAATGAAGTTAATAATGTATTGCGTAACAATTAAAATACGGTTTTAAGCTAATCAAAATATTTAACCAAATATAAAAAGTATACAAACAAAATAAAAGTCACGTACAAAAAATAATCCAGCGCTAAAGTTCCTGACACAATTAATAATAGAGAGTACATCACTAGCTGCTGATTAGCATAGCAAATGTCCAGCGCCTGCGACTGCAGCCGCCATATTTGCACTTAAATCGGCTGAGCCCGGCCCCGCCATGTTAGACGTTCCGAATTTAAATTTTAAACTAAGCGCCCGATTTACGCGGCTGGTAAATTGCACGGAGGCGACTTTTTTCAACTACGACAGCCGATAAACTTTTTGTTCGGAGAGGATTTAGCCGTCTCTTTCACGATTTTAGTTGGACGTATAATCTGTTCAAAGATGATTTGTTATTGCTGGAGTACGTACAGAAGATAGGTTGACGGCCCACCTGATGGAAAGTTATCAACGTCTCCTGTAAATGTTTGAAATATCAGGGGCAATGCCAACGCCTTACCAGCCTTTATGATGGCATAGAAGTCATGGTCTAGAGGACATGGGGTTTGAGGGATGAAATACGATAGATAATTCTTTATTGTACACCAAAGAATATACAAACAGAAGTAAGTCAAATAACAGCAATGCTAACAATTAATTTAAAACTAACCAATTAACAAACTAATAATCATATATAGGCCATTGAAAAGTTATATTCAGGGTCGCGTTCTTCAGAGGACGCAACTTTATGTTTTTGATGTGTAGAGGGGGTCATTATAAGCTTAAGGAAATTGAAGTGCAAATGTAGCAAATGTGGATTAGTAGTTCTCACACAAAATCACTCCAATTATCCTTCTGAAAATTGCAATTTATATTTTTACTTTCAATAAACAAGAAACTCATATGCAGTAAACACATATCACTGTCTGACAACTTACTTGTAACGCGAGTCAGTCTTGTGCACAGCCTATATATACAGTGAAAATAATATATATTAAACATTTCATATCTTAACAGTAAAATAACACAATCAGTATTTTATAGGTTATGAAGTAAAATGTCATTTGTTGCCTCATGCCAGTGACGTGGCACACGGAATGTGGTAATTAATACTCGGCAAGCACTAGCGAATTGTATTCGAATAAATGATTCGATACAAGTTGATACACGAGTATTTATTTTAATTTTGTAGCAACGTATTTATTGTTGGTTTTTTATTAAAATTTATTTATTTGTTTTTTTACAAATTAAATATTGTATAAGTAGAATTAGTTTTTTTTATTAATTATTATTCTCATTTATTATTTAATTAAAAAAACTGCGTCATTTTGGTCTTACACCTAAAGGAAGGGTTGTGTATAAAAATGTATAAGGAATGTAATTGCGTCGCAATTTCTTCAAATAAAGTTTTTCTTTCTTTCTTTCTTTCTTTCTTTCTTTTGGGCGTTATAACTTTTTTTCTGGTCATTTTACAATAAAATGACATCAGAGCAATCTTATAGAGGGTTTTTAATTAATATTTCCCACTACAAATTTGTTTAATTTCATTAATTTATCTGGGTTCTACAGCGCTCCGAAGTTGACCGGATTCTCTTGAAAACTCGTAAGAATACGATGTAAACGAATCATTAGGCTTAGTTTTCTATTATATATTACTGTATTCATATAATTTATCAATTTTTTAACATTCCTATGTTATTATTTCTACCCGTGAAGGAACGGAGAAAGAATACAATTTCCTGCGGCCGTGCGGCCTGTCGTAAGAGGCGACTTAACAATCCACAGCCAGGTGGTAGGGTCTGGTCTAAAGTATGCCGCCATAACAACCTTGAGTTCTGTTCCGGCAACTTTAGTAAAAAATGTGGTCAAAACTTAACCGGAACGAACATCAAACGTTTGCCATTCAACACCAAAAAAATAAAACAAAACTTCACTTTTAAATTTAATTTGATTTCTGAACGACGGGACGAACATCAAACGTTTGACAGGTAGGAATAGTTTCTAAGGGAAAGCGAAATTGTTGTTTTTACTATATTCCAAGCATTTTTTTCATATTTACTCACCTATTAAACCTTCCCTGGACTTCCACAAATAATTCAAAATAATAATAATAAGCCAAATCAGTCCAGCCGTTCTCGAGTTTTGTCGAAACTAACGAGCAGCAATTGATTTACATACCTATATATATAGATTATCAGTCATTTTTATCCGTGCAGGAACAGAGAAAGAATATAATTTCCTGCGGCCGGGCGGCCTGTCGTAAGAGGCGACCAAACAACCCACAGCCAGATGGTAGGGCATTTGCCCGACTGGATGGCTACCACCCCTGCTCTAACGCATGTCGCCATAACAACCTTGAGTTGTGTTCGGGCATTAGTGACCAGGTTCCAGTCTCCCTTAAGAGAGCAGCAGCGCATTTATAGCACCTTTGGTGTTGCAAATATATATAGGCGATGGTAAGCGTTTTCCATCAAGAGGGCCGTCTGCCTGTCTGCTGAACTCCTGCAATAAAAAAAATAGTAATAATAATTTATTATCGACTCTAAGGCTTTATCGACGCTAAGGCCTAAATAATGTAAGAATTAAAAGGCTTTTTTATTATTTTATTTTTATTATATTCATTTATTTAATTGCCTATCGTATATTATGCATGTATACCACCTTTGACAAATTGAATCTGTTTTATTCCTACCACGGGTTGTCTGGAAGAGATCGCTTCTTAGCGATAAGACCGCCCATTGTGCAAACTTAGAATATTTTTAGTTTATCAGTTTTTCTATATTTTCTGTAATGGTGTACCATAAAGTGTTATCTCTGTCTCCCTCATAGTATAGGGTTGTAGGGTACATCGTATATCGTAACTTGAATGTCCCGCAGTCGGCTGGTTGGCCATTATTCATACGAGCTATCGACGGCCGGTTAAAATGAAATATGGCTCCTCCGCCTGCGCCATTTGAATATAATCACGACACGGAAAAATTCATGGGATCCAGTGCTGGCAGAAATAAATTGGTAAGGAAACTTTGGTACAACAAACTTGATTAGATAGAAAATAATGTTTATTTACATACATAACTTCACGCCAGTTCCCTTGCGGGGTAGGCACGAACAACAGAACGCCATTCAGGCTTATTGTTACACACCTCACTTGCTTCTTTGACATTCATAACTCTTGTCATGCACGCTCGTCTGTTCTTAAGGCTCCTGACATCACCTTCTGCTAGTACACGATCAATTTGATCATGGAAGGTGTGTCGTGGCCTTCCACGACTTCTGCATCCATCCACTTTTGCATTGTATATAAGTACATAATATGATATGAAATGGTTATTGAAATGTGAAAATAATGATTTTGAAAAATACTAATGGGTAATTGATTGTGTACTAGCAGAAGGTGATGTTAGGAGCCTTAAGAACAGACGAGCGTGCATGACAAGAGTTATGAATGTCAAAGAAGCAAGTGAGGTGTGTAAGAATAAGCCTGAATGGCGCTCTGTTGTTCGTGCCTACCCCGCAAGGGAACTGGCGTGAAGTTATGTATGTATACAAAATAATGGGTTTTATGTATTTTGAAGTTTATTTTCCTCTTTCAAGCACTTTACATAAAAGCTTGTTTTAAAAAGCTTTTTTTTAAATAATATCTACGTAATTAATTGAATTTTCGCTGGATATGTTTGTATTACTTTTTTATATAAAAATATCGGCCCCGGCAGACATTGTCCCGCTCTGAAAAAATAAAAATCTAGGATCCGATCCTAGCGCCATCTACCGGTTTCAATTGTGGATTTAAATCATCCGGGGACTCACTCAAACACACAAAAACTATATCATCAAAATCGGTCCAGGTGATTAGGAGGATTCTAGAACCCGATCTCAGCGCCACCTACCGGTTCCAACGGGATAAAAAGTATCCTATGTCCGTCTCCTGGTTCTAAGCTACCTCCCCACCAATTTTCAGCCAAATCGGTACAGCCGTTCTTGAGTTATAAATAATGTAACTAACACGACTTTCTTTTTATATATATAGAAGATTTTAAAACAATCATTCATGCATTGTCATCAGGACTGAGCAAGCATGGGAAATTGCAAAGTCGTAAGTTTAATGGAACAAACAAACTAACTAACAAATATTGCAAGTTAAAGAAAATCTTTTAATAAAACAGTATTCTATGCAGTCGTGTTGTATTACTAGCAATAATAAAACAGTTCTGTATTTGGCTAAAACTGGCAACCCTGTCGGCGTATCAAGGCGATTTATGTCCGCCAAGGATATACCGGGTGTAAATGTATGGCGGGCCCAGTTTTATTTCTTCGATTTACTACCATTTTTTCGGCATAACGCCGCACTCTGGAAATTGTATCGAGGTTCGGCAACGGTCAATTTTGGAGTACCGCATCGAAATAAAGTATGCAAATACTGCCTATACCTTATACCGCTCCTAATCTTCAAGAAGGAACCTCCACAAATTTCTTGTCGTAAATTCATAGGTTCCCCCCTGGCCAAATTTTTCTTTTTGTTCCCACATACATATAGTTTCTTATATCATTGGATAGGTCTCTGCAAAACCTTTCCAAGTATACCTCGTTGGCCCGAATCGTCCTAGGTGTACCGGTTTTCTGGTGATTTTACCCCAGAAAATTCGGTTTTCCTTGAGAAATCGAGTCTTTTCTATCGTTACCCCCATTTTTCTTCATCGTCGGATAGTGCTCGTCGAGGGCTATCCGTCGACACCACTTTCGTCTCCGTGCCCCTAATAGCGCCTTCAATAATCGCATCCCAAACTCCCAAATTTCATAAATCCCGGTTTTTCACCCTTAAATCCCGTTTTTCTAAGAGCGACCCCTGGTCCGCGACCATTATACTGTAGGCCTCCTCAAGACCTACAGTTTAGTATGCGCCACGTCCCGATCCGACCCAAATTCGGCCTGTTATTCACAGAAAACAGACCGATTTGGGGACAATTCGCACGGCTCATTGAGAGTCCCACAAATTTGTGGTCAAATTGAAATGAATGTTGAAACTGATGCTTTCTCCCTCTAACTGCATAGAATTTGTATTAAAATAAAAGAGACGATATAATTCCCTTGGTTTTGATATATAATAAATGTTACGTTTGATGGCAGCTTGTGCAAAAAAAGTAATATTAAGGCTCTTGAAAGAGGTTCAGGAATTTTTCAACTTCCTTTGTACGTCACACACCTTCAATTTGCGCTCCACTAATCTGCTGTTAATGGCACCTGCAGACTCTTGAACATTTGATTCCAACTCCTTCGCCATGCAGGCTGTCTTAGCTTTTCTGACGTCAGTGGGCAGAGAGTTCCAAAGAAAGACAATCTAATGTATAACAAACTAGTACATACATTATTGCGTAACGACTAACATAATGTTTCCTGAGTGAATTTTTAAATATGGCAAAGGATTTAGCTTTTCTGATAGTAACAGGAAGCTGTCTAGTGCGAAGCTATACATACTGTGGCTTTTTGTACAAATTTCTGGCAGCGTAAGCCGGTCGCAAGACTTTTAGAAAAAGGTAGAAGATTCTGGAAGGAAAAGACAAGGACAGATACATTTTAGGAAGGGATAGATGATAAACAAAAGAACAACGAAATTCTAGAATAGAAGGTTCGGGAAGGAAAAGACCGAGATAGATAGATGTTTAGAAAGGGATAGACAGCCAATAAAAGAATAACGAAAAGAAGTTCGAAATTATGGGTTCCAGAAGATTCTTCCCTCTCGGTTGAAAGAGTTGGAAGAGAAGTTTAGTAGAAGACAGTGAGGAGTTTAGTGGGCAGTTCAGTGAAGGAAGAGTTTAGTGCTTGTTTAAAAGGAGACCCAGAAGGAAGCCAGGCGCAGTATATTCGGAGCTGAGCATCGCAGTAGCAGGAGGTGGTCCACGCTATATTGTGAGTGAGATATCTTATCGTCAGGACAGTGCGACGTTAGTTGTGCATGTAGGGACAACCCTGCGGAGAAGAATCACGTACGGCTGTGTAAGTCGATAGAAGCATTTAGTTAAAAACTCGTGTTTACTTCCACTCCTAAGTGCGTACTCCGCTCGTACGTAACAATATCAAAGTTAAGCAGGTTGATCATAGATACCCAGAACGTAGTAAACGGAAAATTCGTTTACAAAATTTACCACGCCAGAATTCAAATCCGGGACTTCTTCGATTCAGTAAGTTTGATAGCCAAAGGCATATAACCACTCAAACAAAGATGCCGTCAAATCCATTAATAGCTTTGAAAAGCGTAAAGTTAACAAAAACCCTACAGAACCTTCTAGAAATATTGAACGAGGCTTTGCTAGATTTTATAGCTCACACCTACAGAATATAATATTTCAAGTACATATTGTACACGGCCAAAAAAATAATATATTTTCAGGGAGGGCAACATAATTTGGAACTTTTTGATAACTCGCTTGCCTTGCCTGATTCAAGGCATAAAACTTATTACATAAAATGTTATACTGTAACCAGGACGACTTAGAACTTTTTGCGTTGAATCAATTTCAAATTACAAAGTTTATTGCTTTGAATGATGAATGAATAATTTATTGCTAAAATGTATGTTTTTTTTCATTGCAGGAGTTCAGCAGACAGGCAGACGGTCCCCTCGATGGAAAGCGGTTACCATCGCCTATGGACATTTACAACACCAAAGGTGCTACAAATGCGCCGCTGCTCTCTTAAGCTGGAACCTGGTCACTAATGCCGGAACACAACTCAAGGTTGCTATGGCGACATACTTTAGAGCAGGGGTGGTAGCCGTCCAGTCGAGCAAATGCCCTACCACCTGGCTGTGGGTGGTTTTGTCGCCTCTTACGACAGACCGCCCGGCCGCAGGAAATTGTATTCTTTCTTCGTTCCTGCACGGATAGATGTACACAGATGTTACAATATGTGTTATTTGTCAATATATTTAGCCTTATTAGGCGTGCAATGTCCAAATACATTGTCAGAATATTAAAACTAAATTACATTATAAAAAATGTGTTATAAAATATTGCAATAAAATTATATATGACCGTGTAGGAACGGAGAAAGTGGATTCACACCTGCATACCGTAAAAGCACACCTTTCCGCATTTGGACTTCTTTTGTTTACTTTGTGTTTATAATGTGTAATTAGAAAAACAGCCCATTGTGTATTGTAATCTTTTATGGTGGTCATTAGCCAGGTGTGATTCTAAGAAATTCAGTCCACGCGGGCGAGAGACATATTGTATTTGTGCAGTATAAAGCAACGCCCCAATGGAGAGTCGAGTGAGAGCCACGATCAAGGCGAGATTTGTGTACATTCGGTAATCTATTTAGTGACGGACTTTGCGCGGGTTATTGAATCGTGTATTACGTTAACATAGGTATAATTTGCTAAGCCTCACAGACTATGTATACGCGACCGTTAGGCGCAGGAAAGAGACGGGTCGGACTGAGATAGATATAGTTTATTTTTAACCGTTATTAATTTGAAATTAAATAAATAAATTATAATTATAAGAATTGAATATAAAATGTAATAAGCCTTAACTCACTAGGAAATAAATGTTGTAGCGTTGTGCCTTTTATTGACCAGTAGGACCCTATTAGATCCCGGTAAATGAGACCGGGCTACAGGCGTGCAGAACGCCGCCTGGAGCCCGGGACTCAGCATGTAAAGGGAACCGGGTTACAGGCGTGCAGAACGCCGCCTGGAACCCGGGACCCAAAAGGGTAGCGGAAACCGGGCTACGGGACTGCAGAACGCAACCGGAGCCCGGGATCCGTGAGGTATGCCTGCACTACTGCCTACTCCGAACGCGAGTAGGCCATAATGATGGTGCAGGCAGAGGTCCGCGCTCGACAGCGCACGTTTTTGTAATGAGGTAATGGTAAGGGCGCTCAGCGCTTTATATTTATACTAATGAAGCGGGGGGCGAGGTAAACGCCCATTACGACGTCCCGCTAACAAAAACCATGGGTCACAACTGTGTAAGGACCCTCGAAATGTACTAAGATCTAGGGTGTACCAAAATGTATAATAGTGGTAAGTTAACATAAGGCTTAATGTATGTAAAATTAAGGAAATAAAGTAAAGGGGGTGTTACGACGAAGCGAGGGGTCGGCGGAGGTAGCCTCTATAAATATAGGACGCCTTTGGGGCGCATTTTTGTAGTTCGTGAGTAGTTCGTGAGTAGTTCGTGATAGTTCGTTTTAGTTCGTTCGCAGTTCATAAGAAGAAGCTCCCTCCCGCCAACGCCAACGAAGTCGAAGCCTCCCGTAGCATCGTTTTCGGTTGTTTTCATTTCGGAAAATCGGTTACCCGAACCAGCGACCAACCCTCTACAGTCCTACAGTCCACTGCAACACCAACATCGTCTGGTCAGCTTCGAGCCGTATTGGAAGAACTGAAGTATGCCGAATACGAGAAGCAGAATCGAAAAGGACGCTGCGCAGGCGAACAAGAAGAGTGCGACAGAGGTAGCAACAACCTCAACGACAACTGGCAGTGTCACGGCGGAATCCGGAACAGAGACTAGCTCAGTAAAAGCAACGACAGTAAAAGCAACGACCGTAAAAGCAACGACAGTAAAAGCAACTGCCGTAAAAGCAACGCCAACGGCGTCGGCAACGACAGTAAAAGCAACAATGCCGGTCTCTGTTACGGATTTGCAGCCACAACCACCGCCAGTTTTACGCGAAATACTTCGCAGAAAAGAATGCACTCTAGAAGAAACTTCAAGACCGCAGTCACTACGCTCCACGACTTCCCGCAGACGACTTGCCGAGCTGGAAGCCAAAGAGAGACTAGCCGCATTGAAGTTGAAACAGTTGGAGGCAGCCGTTGAACTCGAACAAGCGAGAATAAATAGGCTACAAGCCGAATCATCGGACGATGATGACGTCATCGAAGAAAGCGAACTACCATCAAGAAGAGTAGACATGTGGTTCGAGAGACTGCCGCAAACGCAGGAACCACATGCCACAGAACCCCCCCCCGCCCCAGCGACGTTAGCCAGCGATATAGGGAGAATGAATGAACGGGGACAGGGCGTCCACGTCGGAAATATGGCACGCGGACAACGGGTCTCAGAACGAGGCCCGCCTGCACGTTCAAACGTCATGGATGTGACGTCACTGGCAGAAGCGATCACTGAAGCGGCGCGAACGAGCACAAGACAGGCGCAGCGATACATGCAAGAACTCCCGACTTTTAATGGAAATAGTGGCGAATGGCTGTCCTTCCAGGCAGCCTTTCGGGAATCGGGAGGGAGCTTCTCAGCAGGGGAGAACGTCGCGCGCCTACGTAGAAGCCTAAGGGGAGCCGCACTGGAGGCCGTCAGTGCCCTGCTGATTACCCAGACGGGGCCTGAAGATATTTTGAAGGCATTGGAAAGAAGGTTCGGCCGTCCAGATGCCCTTGTGCTGGGAGAAATGGAGAAAATGAAGACATGGACACGAGTCACCGACAGCCCTCGGGACTTGTGCCTATTTGCCAACAAGATGGCAAACCTAGTAGCAACAATTGAAGTATTGAACAAGCCGCAGTATTTACATAGCCCAGAGATGCTACGCGCGGCAGTGGAGAAGCTGACTCCAATCGTAAGGAACAAGTGGTACGACTATGCAGCTATGAAGACCGAAGGGGTTCCGGAACTTAAGAAACTTGCGAGCTTCCTGAATGAAGAGGCAGACAAGTGCGCCGCGTATGCACCGATCGAACGCGAGAGCGAGATGGCACGATCGAAAAGGAGGACGGAGCACATACACATAGTGAACAACGACAGTGAACGCGTGAATATGAGAAAAAGTGAACCGTGCCCAGTCTGCAAACGCGATCATAAACTTAGCGATTGCCGCAAGTTCGTCGGTGCGGATGTGAGCGCGCGGTGGGACTTAGCCAAAAAGTGTAAAGTGTGCTTCCGCTGCCTGCGAAGTAGGCATCGACGTTCTTCGTGCCGCGCCCCGCCGTGTGGGGTGGAAAGGTGTACGCTACACCACCACCGCTTGCTGCATCACCAAAGGAGACCTGAAGTTAACGAGGTAAGTCCAAGTGCAGTGAGTGTGACGTCAGAACCGGCGGGAGAAGTGTTAGCGTCCGCGATCAACAGCGTTATCAATGATGGAAGAAACAAACGACGTGCCTATCTGAAGGTGGCCCCGGTCGCTATAACCGGACCGAGGGGCAGTCGTCACACCTACGCACTATTGGACGAAGGCAGCACCGTGACCATTATTGATGCGCAGCTGGCCGAGCAACTGGGACTTAGCGGACCACGGGATCCCATGAAGATGCAGGGAGTCAACGGTGAAGAATCATCGCATGACTACAGCATGCGAGTGTCCGCCAGGATAAGAGGCTCATATGAAACAGAAGAACACACACTGAGGGACGCTCGCACAATAAAGAACATGAGCTTCTTCAGCCAGACCGTTCATCGGAGCGATGTGCAGGGCTGTGCACATCTGCAGGAGATAGAAAATGTACTCATCTATGAAAAAGCTACACCGAAGATACTAATCGGCCAAGATAATTGGGAGCTGATTATTTCAAATGAAGTACGTAAAGGCCCGCGTCACCAACCGGTCGCCTCTCGTACGCAGCTGGGTTGGGTGCTGCACGGCTGCCGCACCTCAACCACATCGCCGGTCGTGTTCTGCTCACACTTGAGCATGATGGAAGAAGACCACGACCCGCTTGAAGAAATTATGAAAAAATATTTCGCGTTGGAATCACTGGGAATCGAACCCAGAACGCAGGTTAGCGATCCGCAACAACGCGCCTTGGAAATTTTGGAAAAGAAAACTCGTCGTTTGGAAAATGGACAATTTGAAACGGGACTTTTATGGAAAGATGAAAGTTCACCTATGCCAAATAATTATGAAAATGCATTGAAGAGACTTCAGAACTTAGAAAAAAAATTGGATCGCGATGAAGAGCTTAAAGCGAAGTATGAAGAGAGAATTGGAAATTTAATGTTGTCAGGCTACGCCGAGCGCGCCTCCACTCCCCCCACCAGCGGGAGGACGTGGTATCTTCCCCACTTCGCCGTCGTGAATCCAGACAAGGAGAAAATAAGGGTGGTCCACGACGCAGCCGCCAAGTATCATGGCAGAAGTCTGAACGATATGTTGCTGCCTGGACCCGACCTTCTTCGATCACTACCGGGAGTCATCATGAAGTACCGGCAGTATCCAGTGGCAGTGTCTGCCGACATAAAGGAAATGTTCATGCAAGTGAAGATCATAGAAGCCGACAGGGATGCATTACGCTTTCTGTGGCGTGGCAACCGCCGCGATAGCGAGCCTCCAGAGGAATATAGAATGACGTCGCTCATCTTTGGTGCAACGTCTTCGCCTTGCGTAGCCTTGTACGTGAAAAACAAGAACGCAAGGGAATTTGAAAATGAAGACAGAGAAGCGGCGAGGGCAATAGTGGTCAATCATTACATGGACGACTATCTGCAAAGCCTTCAAACAGTTGAAGAAGCCAGGAAAATGACAGCTGCCGTTGACAACATACAGCGGCGAGCGGGTTTCCAACTACGAGGGTGGACCTCCAATTATAAGGAGGCGATTTCAAGCTTCGCGCCATCCGGTCAAACCACCGTTGAAATCGGCGGGAGCGAAAAAGAAAATAACGTTGAAAGAAAATTCAAGAAAATCAACGGGAAAATGTTAATGTTGTCTGAGCGTAAACTCATTGCGCTCGCACAACGCGAATCGTTCGGCGATAAACCGCTCGATACGATACGTCGACGTCATAACAAGGGAGAGCTCGCCGGTTTAACTATAGAAACCGACGAACATAACATATTGCGGCTGCGAGGAAGAATCGACGAGGCGCAAGAAATAAGCTACGAGATGGCCAATCCTGCCATCTTAGACGGGAAACATAAATACACAAAGTTGTACATACAACATGTACACGAGAAACTACACCATGGTGGCGTCGAGATGGTGGTCAACGAGCTACGACAGCGGCTGTGGGTTATGAAGATACGGCCCTCAGTCAAAGCAGTGTTGAGGAACTGCCTCCAATGCCGACTGAGGAGGGCCCAGCCAGCGAGTCCATCGACGGGGAGCCTGCCTGCAGCTCGCCTGGCGCATCACTCGCGCCCCTTCACCTTCACGGGCGTAGACTACTTTGGCCCACTGGAGGTGACCGTGGGCCGTCACCGGGAGAAGAGATATGTGGCGTTATTCACATGTATGACGTCACGGGCACTACACCTCGAGGTCGTCGCGTCGCTGAGTGCTGACTCAGCCATCAACGCGCTGCGCCGCTTCATAGCGCGGCGCGGCGTCCCCACCGAACTCTGGAGCGACAACGCTACGTGTTTCCGCTCGGCCGACCGCGAACTCGCGGAGGCTGGGCGCGCCGTCGAAGAGGAAGCGTCGCGCCGGCAGATCGCCTGGCGGTTCTTACCGCCGGCGGCACCCTTCATGGCCGGCGCCTGGGAGCGCATGGTGCGCACCGTCAAAGAGGCGTTGCGCGTCACCCTGCGCGAGCAGCGCCCGAGCGATGAGACGCTCGCCACACTGCTCGCCGAAGTCGAAGCCACCGTGAACTCGCGGCCGCTCACTCATGTGGCCGTGGGTCCCGACGAGCCCCCAGCCATCACGCCGAACCTGCTACTCCTGGGGCCGAACTGCCACATGCCGGCCCCCGGGAACTTCGAGGCCAGCGACGTGACTGCGCGCGCGCACTGGAGACGCGCGCAGTACCTCGCCGATGTCTTCTGGCGACGGTGGGTGCGGGAGTACCTGCCGCTACTACAATACCGGCGGGAGCCCTACGCAAGTGGTGACAACCCTAAGGTAGGCGATTTGGTTATTATTTGCGACCCAAATCTGCCCCGTAACACATGGCCCCGAGGACGAGTGACTGCAGTGCATCCCGGCAGAGACGGCGAGGTTCGAGTCCTGGACGTGACGACGGCCAGCGGACGAGTGCTGAGGCGGCCTACCAAGAGAGTCGTCGTGCTGCCCATAGGAGAATCGCGAGACGCGACGGCGGGAGAATGTTGACGACGACAAACACAATGTATGAAACTCACCGACCCGTCTCAATAGGCGATAAGAACATAGGTATAATTTGCTAAGCCTCACAGACTATGTATACGCGACCGTTAGGCGCAGGAAAGAGACGGGTCGGACTGAGATAGATATAGTTTATTTTTAACCGTTATTAATTTGAAATTAAATAAATAAATTATAATTATAAGAATTGAATATAAAATGTAATAAGCCTTAACTCACTAGGAAATAAATGTTGTAGCGTTGTGCCTTTTATTGACCAGTAGGACCCTATTAGATCCCGGTAAATGAGACCGGGCTACAGGCGTGCAGAACGCCGCCTGGAGCCCGGGACTCAGCATGTAAAGG
The DNA here is from genome assembly GCA_019925095.2 of Dendrolimus kikuchii. Classification (NCBI taxonomy): domain Eukaryota; kingdom Metazoa; phylum Arthropoda; class Insecta; order Lepidoptera; family Lasiocampidae; genus Dendrolimus; species Dendrolimus kikuchii. The sequence goes on along the minus strand of CM034402.1, from coordinate 22,327,596 downwards.
GAACCGGGTTACAGGCGTGCAGAACGCCGCCTGGAACCCGGGACCCAAAAGGGTAGCGGAAACCGGGCTACGGGACTGCAGAACGCAACCGGAGCCCGGGATCCGTGAGGTATGCCTGCACTACTGCCTACTCCGAACGCGAGTAGGCCATAATGATGGTGCAGGCAGAGGTCCGCGCTCGACAGCGCACGTTTTTGTAATGAGGTAATGGTAAGGGCGCTCAGCGCTTTATATTTATACTAATGAAGCGGGGGGCGAGGTAAACGCCCATTACGACGTCCCGCTAACAAAAACCATGGGTCACAACTGTGTAAGGACCCTCGAAATGTACTAAGATCTAGGGTGTACCAAAATGTATAATAGTGGTAAGTTAACATAAGGCTTAATGTATGTAAAATTAAGGAAATAAAGTAAAGGGGGTGTTACGACGAAGCGAGGGGTCGGCGGAGGTAGCCTCTATAAATATAGGACGCCTTTGGGGCGCATTTTTGTAGTTCGTGAGTAGTTCGCAGTAGTCCGTGATAGTTCGTTTTAGTTCGTTCGCAGTTCATAAGAAGAAGCTCCCTCCCGCCAACGCCAACGAAGTCGAAGCCTCCCGTAGCATCGTTTTCGGTTGTTTTCATTTCGGAAAATCGGTTACCCGAACCAGCGACCAACCCTCTACAGTCCTACAGTCCACTGCAACACCAACACACGGATTATCGGACGCGAAAACTCTCATTGTCGCCTGCGCGGTGTATCATAGTGGAGAGTATTGGAATCAGTGTTACCAGATCGAATATACAAACTACCGTGCTGCTAGATAAAAAATACCGTGTTTCAGACTCAAATTACCGTGCATTACATTTAAAAACTACAGTGCAATTACCGTGTAAAATATAAGAAAAAACTACTTTGAGATTTTCATATTTTTATTTAAATTTAAACCATTCTTTACTTAATCTAAAATAACCACGTCTTCAACATACATATCTGCAGTCATTTTCTTTATCGTGTCTTTAGACGGTATAAAATCCACACAGCTATTTCCAGAGTAGAGTAAACGCGGTCGAGATGCGAGCACTGCACAAAATCTGCGGAGTGACGCTCGCGGACCGCGTTCGTAATACCGAAGTAAGAAAGAGAGTTGGTCTGAAAGAGAGTGTCGGGGTGAAGGTAAGGAAAGGAATGTTCCGGTGGTTCGGGCATGTGGAAAGAATGACTAAACAGATATACAATGCAAAAGTGGATGGATGCAGAAGTCGTGGAAGGCCACGACACACCTTCCATGATCAAATTGATCGTGTACTAGCAGAAGGTGATGTCAGGAGCCTTAAGAACAGACGAGTGTGCATGACAAGAGTTATGAATGTCAAAGAAGCAAGTGAGGTGTGTAAGAATGGACCTAAATGGCGCTCTGTTGTTCGTGCCTACCCCGCAAGGGAACTGGCGTGAAGTTATGTATGTATGTGTATGTAGCTATTTCCATTCCGTTGAACAGATTGTTGAGCAAGTATATTGCCCTTTATAGTTTTGGTAATTAATTTATTCCTCTTTTTTGTTTTTATGTCATTCACTTGACTAAAGAGTCTTTCACATGCTGCATTGGAATGGGGTAATGGCAGAACATGTAACATAAAAGTACGCCGAAGCTGAAAGACTCCATCCGTGCAGGAACGGAGAAAGAATACAATTTCCTGCGGCCGGGCGGCCTGTCGTAAGAGGCGACAAAACAACCCACAGCCAGGTGGTAGGGCATTTGCCCGACTGGATAGCTACCACCCCTGGTCTAAAGCATGTCGCCATAACAACCTTGAGTTGTGTTCCGGCATTAGTGACCAGGTTCCAGTCTCCCTTAAGAGAGCAGCAGCGCATTTGTAGCACCTTTGGTGTTGCAAATGTCTATAGGCGATGGTAACCACTTTTCATCAAGTGGGCCGCCTGCCTGTCTGCTATACTCCTGCAATAAAAAATAAAAAAAGACTGTTTTTTATATAATTATTTATAAAATATACACGGTAATATACAACTGGAAATACCGTAGAAACTGACACGGTATTGACTCATTACCGTAGACCGTGTTTTAGCCAAAAATACCGTGCTTCTACGGTAATTACCGTGCACCTGGTAACACTGATCGCGAGCCCGTCCCCGAACGCGGACGGAGCGAGCCGAATGTCAGCTTTACGAATGCGAACGAGGTTCGCCGCGGCGGTTTACGGCTCCGCGCGCTACATATGTGATTTTTATCCCGGGAATACCGTAGGAATTTTCCCGGGAGCCATTTTTAGTTTGTTGGCTGCATAAAAATTAGCTTATTCCGACACGGTTTTCACTAAAACTATAGCTTACATTAATTTGAGTCCCGGAAATCCCGCGGGAATTTCAAGTCAGGCGTGGACGAAGTCGCGGGCATATTCTAGTGTTCGAATAAAAACTGAATAGAACTGAGGGTCACAGCCAAACAATTCCTTGGTCGCCATTGTTCCCAAAATAATTGGTTCCGGAATGAAATCCGGGACCGGCCGGTAATTGCATTACAATAACCCCATTATTGTCCACAATCAATGGCTTCCACGGCTTCACAATGAAAGCGTATCATCAAATTAATAAAGGGCCCTTGCTTTTTTAAAAGCATTTAGCTTTTGTCAGCTTTTTCTTCATGTTTTGATTTCACAAGAAGAAAATCACTTTATTATAAACGCGTGGAATTTGCTTTGAAAACCCTCCGATTTTGAAATATTCTTCATTGGTGCTCCGCTCCTATTGGTCTTAGCGTGATGATATACAGCCTATAGCCTTCCTCGATAAATGGGCTATCCAACACTGAAAGAGTTTTTCAAATCAGACCAGTGGTTCCTGAGATTAGCGCGTTCAATCAAACAATATATTAATATATTTGGGTACAACACTAATACTTACATTTTAAATATCGCGATATCTTTTGAATGAAACGTCCGAATAGAATCATTCAAAAAGTTCTAGAAAGGTATTGAATTCGTCTTGAATATGAAGTAATTTATTTTGATAAGGATTAATACCAAGGTACAAAATAAATAGTTTTTGAAGCGACGGCATTTTAATTAAGTAAAAAAATAAAAGAAAACACTTATTGTGGAATAACTACAATAGTTAGACATATAGTTATGCGATATTTTTTATAGACAATTATATGTTCTGCAAAGTGATAATACATTGTTTTGTTCTATAATCAATAGTTTTCGCAACGCACGCCGTGCAAGGATTTTTTCGGGTCATTTTTTGACACCTTGGGTTACATTATTGGACTTTTAGTAAGGATCCCTAAGTTTTTAAAAAATATAATATAGCCTTATAGCCTTCCTCGATAAATGTACTATTCAACACTGAAAGAATTTTTCAAATCGGACCAGCGGTTCCTGAGATTAGCGCGTTTAAACAAACAAACAAACTCTTAAGCTTTATAATTAGTATAGATATAGATTGGTGGATTAACACGCAAAATTGTGTATATCCATGTTAAATTCGAATTTAATATTATTACATATATATATATATATATATATATATATATATATATATATATATATATATATATATATATATATATATATATATATATATTTTATAATAATCGGCAGACAAACACACACATTGTATATCCACAAATTAAGCAAGTTACCCTTGTGTTATGGGTAATATACAACGGACTATTCTGGGGCCGATCCCACCCCACACCCAGACCATAGTAAATAACGGAGAAAATACGTTTCCGAAATTTACTATACCAGGTATCGAACCTGGAATCTCTGCATTGCAGTGAGGTACGCCGGCAAAACCTTAGCCCGCTCAACCACAGGGGCCGTCATTATAAATATGCATTTTGTTTTTTTTTTAAGGCAAAGTTTTTTTTTTAATCTCCTGACGGCCACGAAATGTCAAGGTGTTATTTTCTTATTGTGTTTGTCTTTTGTAAATTATATCTATCACAAAGTATTTATCTATAATATTATAATATCAGCCCATAAATGTCCCACTGCTTGGCTCGGGCCTCCCATTATGGGGGAGGGGGGGGGGGGGGGGGACAGTATACCCGTCACGCCTGTCCAAGGCGGCTTGGCAGGTTTGACGATGTGCAGGTTGCATCACGATGTTTCCCTTCACCGTTGTTATCACGTGATTGTAGCAATATGCACATTATTAGATCAGAAAACTGACTAAGTAGTGCATGCGTTCCGGTCAGGATTGAACCCACGCCCTTTGTGTCTGGGACGCGTGCGCTAGCCATTAGGCTACCACGACTTTATCTACTTTAAAAATAAAATCTTTTATTTTTCTATTTTAAGGACTTTTGGACTAGCGTCCACATCAGTCCATGAGCACAAAACTTCACATGCACATAATAATAATAAATAGAGGGAGTGGCGAGTCACCGTCTGTCCATTTTTCCATGTTCCCTGAACATTGCGACGGGCAGACGCCATAGTCCGCATATTCCCAGACCCCTAGTACCACTAGCAGTTCACCCCAATAGCCCGGTACTTTTTGTCCTCATTTCCCACAATAGTCCTACACTGGCCGGGGCTTGTCCTTGGGTGCATTGTTATATGGTGTAGACAGGGATAATCGCCGGTCAGTGTCACGCCACATTTACATTAAATTTGTCAAGGGGCCTCTACGTGTTGGTCTTCCCATGGCACCACGCAAGCTCTCCAAATGTCCGGGCCATTTTTATGGCCCGTGGTCTTCAAAGACATACATTATATTCAAAGACATATATTATTTTATCCGTGCAGGAACGGAGAAAGAATACAATTTCCTGCGGCCGGGCGGCCTGTCGTAAGAGGCGACAAAACAACCCACAGCCAGGTGGTAGGGCATTTGCCCGACTGGATGGCTACCACCCCTGGTTTAAAGTATGTCGCCATAACAACCTTGAGTTGTGTTCCGGCATTAGTGACCAGGTTCCAGTCTCCCTTAAGAGAGTAGCAGCGCATTTGTAGCCACTTTGGTGTTGCAAATGTCCATAGGCAATGGTAACCGTTTTCCATCAAGTGGGCCGTCTGCCTGTCTGCTGATCTCCTGCAATAAATATATATATATATATATATATATATATATATATATATAAATAGATGCAAAGTCACTATTATTTTATGCTTTTAACAATAAAGTCTAAAACTAACTTTGTTTTTCAGACAAGGGGTCGGCAAAAAAGGAATGAAAATCCAAAGTCCGACAAGTCTAAGCATAAGTCTCTTATCTTATATATAAAATTCTCGTGTCACAATGTTCGTTCCCATACTCCTCCGAAACGGCTTGACCGATTCTTATGAAATTTTTTATTCATATTCAGTAAGTCTGAGAATCGGCTACAATCTATTTTTCAAACCGCTTAGTGATAAGGGGTGTCCAGCCCAAAATTTTATTTTTTAGAATTTTTTAATATTTTTTTTAGGATACAGAATTAAAAAATACATACAACCCTAAAGTTTCACTCCTCTACGATCAACCCCTATTTTTGATTTGTTAATTATAAACTTTATTTTTTTTGCAAGATTTTTAATCTTATTTTGTCATGTCTTAGAATAAAAAAAATATATATTACTCTTTTAGATTTACAATTAGAACCGGTAGGTGGCGCTGAGATCGGGTTCTAGAATCTTCCTAATCACCGGGAGCGATTTTGGTGATTTTGTTTTTGTGTGTTTGAGTGGGTACCGGGATGGTTTGGATTCGCAATTAGAACCGGTAGGTGGCGCTGAGATCGGGTTCTAGAATTCTCCTAATCACCGGGAGCGATTTTGGTGATTTTGTTTTTGTGTGTTTGAGTGGGTACCCGGATGGTTTAGATTCGCAATTAGAACCGGTAGGTGGCGCTGAGATCGGGTTCTAGAATCCTCCTAATCACCGGGAGCGATTTTGGTGATTTTGTTTTTGTGTGTTTGAGTGGGTACCCGGATGGTTTAGATTCGTTATTAGAACCGGTACGTGGCTCTGGGATCGGGTTCTAGAATTTTATTTTTTAAAGGCAGGACAACATCTGCCGGGGCCGCTAGTATTAATATATTATACATTTTTTACAAATGCACATTATCGAAGCCATAAAGATTGAAAAAAAATACGTTTGACATTACAAATGTAAATTCCACATTCAAACTGGCTTTTAAAATTTGTGATTTGACCTTATTAATATTCTATGTACAATGGCGGAATAAAAAAGTTCGCCAGTTTTCAAATTGATTCATTTAAAGTTCCGCGAGCACGTTACCTTTTCAAACTAAGTCACAGAACGGACTGTTACACTGCAGTGAAAAGTGCATCATCAGGTGGTTTTTCCACCAAATCGTTCGTCCCCCTCAGGGACAATGGACGGCGTGGAGGCCTCTCCGTCGCTGTTAGAGGGTTTGCTGTCGTTTTTACGACAGCAATTCCCTCAAGCACTCGACCAATTTTTGAGGACTCCGGAGTCCCAATCAATGGCGTCCGTTGTTATCTCGGAACTTAATTCCGAGAAACCTGTGTCCCGCGAGTCACACGTGCAAAGGGCCCCCGCGCAGGCCCCCCTCCCCGCGCCCGCATCTGCCGCGACCATCGCACCCCCCGCGACCCCCGCAGCCGCACATGCCGCAGACCACCTGCGCTCTACCGCAGCGCCCGCGCCCCCCGCGTCCGTACCCGCCGTGTTACCGGTGCGCCCGCCGCCCGCACCCCCGCTCAACGACGCCCACCGTGTGGCACCAAAGTCGCGCGCCTCGTTTTCTCGCGGTCCCACACCGGGAAAACCGCGTTCGAGCTCCGCGAGTTCGACGACATCGCGTTCGCGTTCGCCCATCCATCGCGTAATCGATTCTCGTCGAGAAATCGACTTAACCACTGAAGGTTCGCAATACCTCAGGGTTGCCCCTCTTACACCAGCCGATGAAATTACCCCCATGGATGTCGCGCCTCCCGCGAATATCCCCTTAGACCGCGAAGACGATGACGGTTTCATAACCGTCAATCGTAGTAAAAAACGTAAGACCCAGAGGGAGGTCCCCCCCAACCCCGCCCCCACTGCGGGCACAAAACCGACAATGGCACCTTCCAGCCGCCCTGGGCCACCTTCACAGCGCCCGCCGCCACCCCTGATCATCCGCGAGAAAGCTCATTGGCTTCAACTCGCTAAGGAACTGCCAGGTAAGGCAATCTCCATAAAAGAGGCCCGTGATACCCAACACGGCATCAAAGTTATGGTCACATCTTCAAGTGACCACCGCGCCCTAACTACTCTATTATGTGACCGTAAAATCGGTTACTACACTTACGCCCTGCCAGAAGAAAAACGCCTTCGGGCTGTAATTCGCGGACTTCCTCAGGAAATTGAAAGTTCCTACATTCTAGAGGACCTTAAGTCCCAAGCCCTACCAGTGCACGAAGTGCACCGTATGCACAGAGGCGACGCCACAAAGTCGCCTCTAAACCTAGTATTGGTTGTCCTCGACCTCTCCCCAGAGGGGAAAAAGATCTTCGAACTTGAGAAGGTCTGTGGCCTCTCTGGCCTTCGTGTGGAACGTCCACACGAAAAACATACACTACGGCAGTGTCATCGCTGCCAACTTTATGGGCACTCTGCCCTTCATTGTCAATCCCGTCCCAGGTGCGTCAAGTGCCTGGGCGACCACGGGACCTCGGAGTGCACTCGCACCCGGGACTCCCCGGAGCCACCCAGCTGCATCCTCTGCGGCCAAGCGGGTCACCCTGCTAACTACAGAGGCTGCCCTGCCGCCCCCCGACCCAAACGTAAGGTCGGAAAGGGCAATGCCCAAAAAGGCACTAGAAAAGTGCCGAACAAACCCGCATTCGTGGCGGCCCCCCCTCCAGTGGTAAACCACTGGACGGGTCTTCCCACGACGGAAGCGTTTCCTCCGCTGAGGACGCGTGCCCCAGTTATGGCCGGCCTACCCTCGGCCACCCTCTCCCCCGCCCCCATTTCTAAGGCACCTTCTGGGCCATCGGCCCACCACTCTATAGCGGAGGACTTAGCTTTGGCGACTAAATTCGCCAAGAACTTGCCCTTCGACCTGGAAGAGGTCCAACTCTTGGCTCGGAAACTGAGACAAGTTTCAGAGTCAACTCAACCCTCCCTCCGGGATCAACTCGTGATCGAAATGGATCACGCGTACCTCCTCCAAATACTTAGATCGTTGTAACTAAACAACCTAGTACAAATTCTTGTTACCGGTAACAAATGGCGCATGTAGGTAGAAATAAACCACGCTCATTGACTCTGGCGACTTATAACGCCAACGGCCTTCGAAACCAGCGCGACTTGGTCCATGACTTCCTGGTTACCAATCAAGTAGATATACTACTAGTACAGGAGACCTTCCTGAAACCGAGTAATAGAGATCCAAAGATCTCTAACTATCGGGTCACTAGACATGACAGGGTAGGCCGTGGTGGCGGCACCCTGATCTATTTCAGGAGATCCCTACACTGCATGCCTGTAGTCACCCCTCCACTAGAAGGTATGGAGGTATCCGCCTGCAGACTAGCAATGACTGGCCACCAACCTCTAGTCATAGTCTCAGCATACCTCGCATGCCAAAAAACCCTTATTAAAAAAGACCTAGAAGCCCTATTCAACCTAGGCCCGGCTGTTATAATAGCCGGAGATCTGAATTGCAAACACGAGCAGTGGAATTGCAATACCACTAACACCAATGGCAGAGCCCTAATAAATATATCAGACAATCTTTTGTTTGATATACTAACGCCCATGACCCCCACAAGATATCCCCCCAACCGCGACTGGGGGACCCCAAACACTCTCGACCTAGCATTACTGAGGGGCGTAACTCTTCAGTTCCATTCGATCGAAACGATGGACGATATAGACTCGGACCATCGTCCGGTTATCCTTAGATTAGGACCACAGACAGACCAGACATCTGAAACTAGGACCTCTGTGGACTGGTTGAGACTTGGGGACCTCCTCAAGGCAACCAGCTCACAAGACCTGGACCGCATCCCAGATCACATCGGGTCCCGCCAAGACACGGAGAGGGCGATCGAAGCCCTCACCAGCCACCTTCAATCCGCAGTGCGGAACTCGTCCAGGCAGGTGCCAGTGGAGGATGACCGCCACTTATGCCTGCCGGACGAGGTGAGGGTACTGCTGAGGGAAAAGAGAGCCGCCTCCAGAGCTCATGACAGATATCCCACCGAGGATAACAGAATCCGACTCCGCGAACTAGAGCGCGAGGTCAAACTACGTATCCGGGAAGTCAGGGAACAACGTTGGGACAGAACGTTGAGGGATATCGAACCAACTCACCAGGCGTACTGGAAGCTGGCTAGAGCTCTCAAATCAGACACCCTTACTGTCATACCCGCGCTAGAAAGAGCCGACAACACCGAGGCGTTCGATGACGAGGAGAAAGCCGAGTGCCTTGCTCAGAGTCTAGAGCTTCAATGCTCCCCCACTACGCAAAACGTCGACCAGTCACACCTGACGGAGGTGGACTCCGAGGTCGAACGTAGATCCTCCTTACCAGCGGAAACCACACTCGACCCGGTCACAGTCGAAGAAGTGCAAGATCTGATCAAGTCTCTCAAACCGCGAAAGGCCCCAGGGACCGATGGCATCAACAATCGCGTTTTAAAACTCCTACCCGCCCATCTAATTATAATCCTGGTGAGCATCTTTAATGCCGCCATAACAAACTGCTCCTTCCCCGCGATCTGGAAGGAGGCAGATGTCATTGGTATTCACAAGCCGGGAAAACCGGCTAATAAACCGTCCAGCTACCGTCCAATCAGCCTACTAAGCGCACTCAGCAAGCTTTACGAGAGAGTCATCCTCTCACGACTTAGAGATTTTGCCTTCAGCAAACATCTATTACCTGATGAGCAATTTGGCTTCCGTGCTAGACACTCATGTGTGCAACAGGTGCACCGCATCACGGAGCACATACTATCTCACTTTGCCCATCGCCCCCGCCCTATAGGAACAGCCGCACTGTTCCTAGACGTAGCAAAAGCCTTCGACAAGGTCTGGCACAACGGCTTGATTTACAAGTTGTACCAGTTCGGTGTGCCAGACAGACTCGTGCTCATCTTGCGAGACTTCCTCTTAGGCCGAAGCTTCCGTTTTCGAGTGGAGGGAACGCGCTCGTCCCCTCACCCACTCACAGCCGGTGTACCACAGGGCTCGGCCCTGTCCCCACTACTTTTCACGCTGTACACCAGCGACATCCCAAAAACTCCAGATGTGGAGTTAGCCCTCTTCGCGGATGACACCGCACTCTATACATCAGATCGCAACCGACAAATGGCTTGCGTCCGGCTGCAGGCAGCTGTCACAGAGCTAGGCGAATGGTTTCGCAAATGGAGGATAGAGGTAAACCCGGAGAAAAGCGCAGCAATGTTCTTTTCCCCGGGCACGCTTCGCTCCCCCAAACGCGCTTGCCTTCGCCTAAAAACCATTTCGCTCTACGAACAACAAATTCCCTGGGAAAAGTACACCAAATACCTGGGTGTCACCCTAGATCGGAACTTGCGCTTCAACGAGCATATCACTATAATCCGAAATAGAGCGCGATTTGTGATGGGTCGTTTAGCACCCATGATAGACAAACGAAGCAAAATGTCCCTCAGACACAAGCTTACTTTGTATAAAACATGCATCCGCCCGATCATGACATACGCGAGTGTGGTATTCGGCCATGCCAAGCCTGCCCTTTTAGATAAATTGCAAATCGTGCAAAACAAATTCATGCGCAGAGCCGTCGGTGCTCCCCTCTATATGCGTAACGTCGACCTCCACCGCGATCTGGAGCTTCCCTCCATCAAAAACTACATTACGTCGCTCTCGCGTAAGTATTTCGATCTCGCGCCGCACCATCGAAATCCACTCGTCGTGTCCTCTCCCAGCCATAACACGTTGCTAAACGGCAGTAAGATAGCGTAGGCCGCCTCAAACCACCGATCCCGGCCCGCCGGAATCCTTCCCCTCGGGCTTTATATTAAAAAAATCGTCGCCCGCTCTCAATTAGTGCTTTGTGTCGCCCTATGGTGGCCATCATTAAATTCATCCCCCTCTCATGGCAACAGTTTAGCCGAGGTAAAACTCCTTTTTAGGAGCTCCCTCGAGCAAGTTGCCCCCCCGGGCTAGCGCCTTCGCTTCGCGAAGTTTTTCGCCCCAATTAAACCCATTTAATATTTTCTTAAGCTTTCGTGACTTGTATACATAATAAAACTACGCTTTAACGGTTTTAAGCGCTGTAATTTTATTTGATTTTTGTTATTCCGACGTTTCGGCCACTTTTCAGTGTCAACGAGTATTGTTAAAGTTTTATTTAGCCTACCGCCAACTTGTTCATTTTAATTATTTAGTTTTAAGTTATTATTTACTCTATGGTAATAAATTGCTATTTCTTGTACTCGTGCAAGCAAAAGTCGACATTAAGGTGACGAACATTTTAATTCCGTGAGTGTACACCACTTTGCAACTAGTTATTGCTGTTTATGTTATATTTTGTGATCGTTTAAGGATTAATGAAAGAATTACTTTTATTAATATACTTTTATGTGAACACAGTTTTCAAGGAAGCCATTTTTACGTGAGAGCTTAGTGATGTCTACGTTTAATAGTGATGTGCATCGTAACACAAATATCGAATTATTCGATTTCCAAAGGTTTAAAGAGAAAAGCAGTCAGGGACTCCCCAGCAACACGTTTACCTAAACAAAATTCTAGTCATACGTCGTCACGTAATTTCTGTCTCGGGATATTTTCAAGTACATAAATATGTTAATCAATTACTTTTCGAAGAATTAATGGTGGTGTAGAAGACAGTGCACATAGAAAAGAAATTTAGCCATTATGAAAATATGTCCGAATCTATACTAATATTATAAAGCTGAAGAGTTTGTTTGTTTAAACGCGCTAACCTCAGGAACAGCTGGGCCGATTTGAAAAATTCTTTCAGTGTTGAATAGTAAATTTATCGAGGAAGGCTATAGGCTATATTATATTTTCAAAAAAGTTAGGGATCCTTACAAAAAGTCCAATAACGTAACCCAAGGTATAAAAAAATGACCCGAAAAAATCCTTACACGGCGTGCGCTGCGATAACTATTGATTATAGAACAAAACAATGTACTGCCACTTGGCAGAACATATAATTTTCTACAAAAGATATCGCATAACCATATGTCTAACTATTGTAGTTATCTCACAATAAGTGTTGTCTTTTATTTTTTTAAATAATTAAAATGCCGTCGCTTCAAAAACTCTTTATTTTGTACCTTAGTATTAATCCTTATCAAAATAAATTACTCCATATTCAAGACGAATTCAATACCTTTCTAAAACTTTTTGAATTATCCAATTCGGACGTTTCATTCAAAAGATATCGCGATATTTAAAATGTAAGTATTAGTGTTGTAGCCAAATATACTAAATCTCAGGAACTACTGGTCTGATTTGAAAAATTCTTTCAGTGTTGCATAGCCCATTTATCGAGGAAGGCTATAGGCTATATATCATCACGCCAAGACCAATAGGAGCGGAGCACGAATGAAGAATGTTTCAAAATTTTGAATTTGAAAGCAAATTACACGCGAACGACGTCGCGGGCACAGCTAGTTTCGTAATAAGCTTAATTGGTTGCCAATTCGCCTTCGCCGGAATGTTCACATACTCTCACTTCTGCACAATATCCTGTTCAATCCCTGTACTCCCCCATATTTAAAGGAACTTTTTAGTTTCCTCTATCAATCTCATTCCTGTAATTTGCGCTTAAATGAAAACCTTCTGCTAACAACATTTAAATACACTTCGCTCTTCGTAGGAAATTCTTTTACCATACAGGCTGTTCGCTTATGGAACTCCCTCCCCTTGAAAATCAGACAAGCTACATCCATTTCTACATTCAAACACTTGATCACTGACCATTATTTGTCCATTAAATAAAATTTGTTGCAGTAAATGGAATTGTGTTGTTACGAGTTGCAGGACTCGAATTAAAATGCCATTAGAATTTATTAGAACTACACAAACACGTATAACACAGGTACAAATATAACTGAACACAACCAGTGCAAACGTAATGCACGATTCAATAACGCGCGCAAAGTCCGTCACTAAATAGATAACCGAATGTACATAAGTCTTGCTTCGCGGCTAGTTATCGCTCGACTGCCGATCTCTCCATTGGACCATTGCTTTATACTGCACCGATACAGTATATCTGCCCAACCGCGTGGATCGAATTTCTTAGAATCAGTTCGACACACCTGGCTAATGACTGCCATAAAAGATTACAATACACAATGGGCTGTTTTCTAATCACAAATTTTAAACAAAAAGTAAACAAAAGAAGTTCAAATGCGGAACGGTAATAATAAGTGCTTTTATGGTATGCAGGTGTGAATCCACTTTTGTCGGCGTGTAGGTTGTAACAGTATTATTGTTTGCATGTAAGTATATGAAATTTATGTTGTTATAATCTATTTCATTATGTATATCTATATTAGTTTATTACATACATACATACATACATAACTTCACGCTAGTTCCCTTGCAGGGTAGGCACGAACAACAGAGCGCCATTCAGGATTGTTCTTACACACCTCACTCGCTTCTTTGACATTCATAGCTCTTGTCATGCACGCTCGTCTGTTCTTAAGGCTCCTGCTAGTATACGATCAATTTGATCAGTGAAGGTGTGTCCTGGCCTTCCACGACTTCTGCATCCATCCACTTTTGCATTGTATATCTGTTTAGTCATTCTTTCATCATGCATTCTTTCTACATGCCCGAGCCACCGGAGCATTCCTTTATTATCGTGTTTTTTCTTTAATTACAATTAAATTCGTTTTTAATTTAGTTAAACCACCAAATATTATTCATTTTTTCTTGTAATGTCTGCTTGGACACCGGGTTGCTTGGCAGAGATCGCTACAAGCGATAAGGCCGCCCATTGTTCTAATGGAAAGTGTCTAGAGAAGAGTTTTCATTCATTTATTCATTCATACATACTAAAAATTAACCATCCAAACCGTCAAATACCCTATCTGTCTCTGGGTTGTTTTAGGTCGTTTCTTACAACAAGCCTCCCGGCCGCAGAAGTGAGAATTTTGTCTCCATTTCCAAAGCTTTGAAAAATATAATATTATCAGCGCTTATTACATGAAGTAAGGTCAGATTAGGCAAATAGACTGGGAGACCCCAAGGGGTACGAAACGTCTTAATAATTTTACCGTATTTAAATTTTGGCGAAATTTTAAGTAATTAACTATGTCTTGCGTAATTTTGGGTAATGTTATAAGTTATAAACTTTTAACTTTAAGTTTCATGTGATGCTCTAACAGACACACAGACAATAATTCAATTTTTTTTTTTTAAATCTGCTGGTCCGAATTAGCCCTCCTGATTTTTTTCACATTTTTATACGCATATATATACTGTATATATGTATGTGTATATATATATATATATATATAACTAGTCTGGCCATAAATACTGTTACATAAAAACTTTTCTTTTTTTTCAACTTTTGAATTATTTTGAATTTGGAACACGTATATTATTTTAAAAACTTCTCTCGATTTTGCGCCATTTCACATATTTTTTTGTGTTCATTATCAAATTACAATATAAAATGGGGTGTTAAAGAAAATAGGATTGCACAAAGTGGGTATGGAGCCGTGGGTCATATTCCAGACACTTCAAAAGCTTGATATCAGCCGCATTTTCGTATATCGTACTATCAACAGATACAACAACACTTCGTCTGTCGAAGACCAGAAAAGATTGGGGCGGCTGAGTGCTGTTAGAACTACAAGGCTGTTAATGCTGTTAAAGCCAGAATTCGACGAAACCCCATTAGGAAGCAAAAAATTTTATCGCGAGAAATGAAGATTCCGGCTACGACTCTGTCGCGTATTATAAAACAAGACCTGAAGCTGGGTGCTTATCGTCGATATACAGGACATCCCTAAATCAATCTTTACAATTAAAGAGAGTGGATCGATCAAAACGCCTTGTGTCGCGATATGCAGGCGAAAGGCACAGAAATATCCTCTTTACCGATGAAAAAATGTTCACGATTGAAGAATACTACAATAAGCAAAATGATAAAGTGTACGCTCACATTTCTAAAGAAGCTGTTCAAGTGGTCGGAAAGGTACAACGTGGTCATCATCCTGCGTCAGTGATGGTTTGGTGGGGTGTGTCTTATCAAGGAGTCACAAAACTACATTTTTTTGTAAAAGGAGTGAAAACTTCAGCCAAAGTGTATCAAGATACAGTCTGGGATCGTGTTGTGAAACCTCTCAGTAATACACTTTTTAAAAATATACCGTGGACTTTCCAACAGGACTCTGAACCTGGTCACAAGGCACAACCTACCCAAGTCTGGCTTGAAACCAACGTGCCGGACTTTACAAGAGCTGAAGACTGGCGCCTCATCTAGCCCAGACCTCAAACATTTAGACTTCAAATTGTGGTCAGTTTTAAAGGACATGTCCTGCTCTAACCGACACGGCGACATTGAGTCTCTTAAAAAATCTTTGGAGCAAGCAGTGGCGAAATTTCCCTTGGAAACTGTGCGTAAGATTCGTGGACAAACAGTTTAAAGGCCTGTATAAAAGCCAAAAGTGGCCATTTCGAATAGTTTATTTTTTTATTTTTTGCTGAGACTTTAATAAATATGTAGGTATAAATTTTAATAATATTACATTATCTCATTTTAAAAAATGCACTTTCATTTGTAACAGAACTTATGGCTGGACTAGGTATATATGTATATACCTATATATATATATATATATAATACTAGGTAAATTAAATAAAAACTAAACTAATTAATAAAATTCATCAACATCATCCGAGCGTTAAATCCCGGTTGCGTTCGGAGCGTTCACTCCGTCGCCCACAACCACTGGTCCCGGCCCGCCGGAATCCTTCCCCTCGGGCTTTATATTACCCGTCGCCCGTTCTCAATTAGTGCTTTGTGTCGCCCTATGGTGGGCATCATTAAATTCATCCCCCTCTCATGGCAACAGTCCAGCCGAGGTAAAACTCCATACAGCTCCCTGGAGCAAGTTGCCCCCCCCGACTCGTCCCAAAAACCCCGGTAAAGTTGTAAGGTCTTCGGACCAACAACAGAAAGTCAAGTCCAATAAAAAAAAATATCCGTCGCCCAGGGTCCGCTTTTCTACATTTTCTACTCCACTTCGCGCGTTCTTCAGCATCCCCCGTTTTGAGACCATTGGTACGCATATCATCCTTCACAATGTCAAGGCAGCATTTCTTGGACCTTCCCCATCGACTGCGACCTGGCGGAGGCGGCATGGCTAGACATTTGTTCCCCACATAATTAGCCGGTCTCCGTAAAACGTGGCCGTACCAGCATAGGCGGTACTCCTGCAGTTGAGACTGACGCGGATGCGGAAGTTCCTGACACGGTCTTTCCGCGTCACTCTACACATCCATCGCAGCATTCTAAATAACTTCTATTTAATACTAAAAATAAAACTAAATTACAAATCTTATATTTATACTAATATATAAAGCTGAACAGTTTGTTTGTTTGTTTAAACGCGCTAATAAAAATTCTTTATCCGTGCAAGAACGGAGAAAGAATACAATTTCCTGCGGCCGGGCGGCCTGTCGTAAGAGGCGACTAAACAACCCACAGCAAGGTGGTAGGGCATTTGCCCGACTGGATGGCTACCACCCCTGATCTAGAGCATGCCGCCATAACAACTTTGAGTTGTGTTCCGGCATTAGTGACCAGGTTCCAGACTCACTTAAGAGAGCAGCAGCGCATTTGTAGCACTTTTGGTGTTGCAAATGTCCATAGGCGATGGTAACCGCTTTCCATCCAGTGGGCCGTCTGCCTGTCTGCTGAACTCCTGCAATAAAAAAAAAAAAAAAATCTCAGGAATTACGGGTCTGATTTGAAAAATTCTTTCAGTGTTGGATAGCCCATTTATTGAGGAAGGCTATAGGCTATATATCATCACGCTGAGACCAATAGGAGCGGAGCAGCGATCAAAAATGTTTCAAAATCGGGGGGACTTTGAAAACAAATTCCACGCGGACCGTGTCGCGGGCACAGTATTTGCTTCATACTGTATAGTAAGTTCATATACAGTATGAAGCAAATCGCTGCCAGAGGGAAGCGTACCTAGAAGACTGGTTGCATTGCCATGCTGTATAACAATGCTGATTCGTTGCTCGAAGTACGAACCAGCCTTCTGATCACGGGTGGTATCAAAGAGTTTCTTTTGAATTTCTTTGAAGAAGCTCTTTGACCTCACTGACCTAAAGTTTCAACTCCAAACGGCACAAACATGTAACCCCCTTATTAGGGTTTCATATTTGCGCCGTTTGAGATCAGTGTCGACGCATGTCGCGTCCCGCTTAAACGGCCGTCCGATCCTCCAAGGAACAAACAACATGCCGTCCGGCCTCTTGCCATCGTCGCGCATTAAGCCATTAAGGCTCTAGGATGGTTAGTAAGCTGGGGACAAGAACTCAGCGGATGATGTCATTCAGGCTGGCATGGTGAGATCTTCGGCTAACACTATGTAAACATGATAATCCGTGGTGTCCATATAGGTTCATCATAGTTTCACACTGGCAGCGATGTGGTAGGCAACATCATCAAAATAATTTTATATTGTCCGAGTGACAAGGACAAAAGTAAAATTCTTGTAAATAACTACTTCAGAGAGACACATCATACCATAAAACTGCAGTTTTTATCGAGCTAAAGTGCAATGAACCCGTTGACATTTATGCCAAGAAGGACTTAAGGCTCCTATTGCCGCAAACGTTGTAAGTGGAGTGCAAACGAAACTACTTTTTGTTGGTATTTACCGATCTTCTTCTTCTGCGAACGGGCGGTTTCCGCAACTCGACGACGAAGCGCCTATTTTGCGTGCGAGGGTGGATGAGGGTTTACTCCATCCAGCCCAGCTCCTCCAGGAAGTCCACCAGCTTCTTGACGTTGCTGAAGACTTCTTGGAGGCTACCTGGGGCGTCCAGATACTTCGCCCTGTATTGGGCCACCTCTCCGCATTCAAGCAGGACATGGGCGGCTGTTTCTTCTTCCTCCAAGCATGCTCTGCACAGGGGGCTGTCAGTGACACCTATATTAAAAAGATGTCTGTTAAAATTGCCATGTCCAGTGGCTGCACTAATAACTAGCCTCAGCCGGGACCGACTGAGCTTTAAGATATTCCTGGAGAAATGCAGGTTTAGCCGAGGCATTGCCAGCTTGGCTTGCCTGCAATCCTTCAGGTTGTCCCAGAGTTGCTGATGTATTGCCCTTGTCCTTTGATTTATGTAATTTCTAAACCAACTGTGCGGCAAAGGCAGGAAAGGCTCCGGTCCAACTGGTTGGGTTTCGGAACCTCTCCTTGCTAATTGATCTGCCGCATCATTACCTCGGGCACCACTGTGTCCTTTGATCCATTGAAGGGTATTTACCGATCAATAATTTACCAAAAAATATCATAAACCTTCACGATATGAAACGTAACGTGGTTTTTTCGTAATGTTCCTATGGTAATTTCAAGTTAAGAAAAAAAAAATTACCATGACTCCAAATTATTGACAGGAAACCATTTTACTCTTTCTGTTTTTAATCAAAACAAGTTAAAAAATATCCATATCTTTATAAAAAAGAGATATATAATTTGGCTTTTGTTGTTTTGATACTACTACATGCCGACAAAAGTAAATGCACTTCCTTTGTTTACTTTGTGTTTTAAATTTGTAATTAGAAAAGTAGTCTATTGTGTATTGTAATTCTTTATGAAGTTCGTTAGCCAGGTGTGGTTCTTGGAAAATTCAGTCTACGCGGTCGAGTATTATACGGAGGGGTGACGCAGTCAAGCGACGATTACGATACGGGCAAGACGTGTGTATACTCGATAAGCTATATAGTGACGGACTTTGCGAGTGTTATTGAATCGTGCAGTTTTTACTGGTTGTGTCCAGTTATATTTGTACCTGTGTTGTATTTGTTTGTATAGTTCTAATAAATTCTATAGTAATACCAACGGCGTTTTTTAATTCGAATCCCGCACACGTAACAATACTCCTACCCTGAAAAAATAAAAATCTAGGACCAGATTTTACTGCCTACTAATAGTTCCAATTTTCAGTCTAAACCATCCAGCGACCTATTCAAACACACACACAAAATCATCAAAATTGGTCCAGGAGATTAAAAGTATCCTAGAACCCGATCCTAGCGCCACCTAACGATTCCGATTGAGAATGTAAACCATTAGGGGACCCACTCAAATACAAATAAAATAATTCATTAAAATCGGTAAAGTCGTTCTCAATTTATGCACGTACATACATTTCTACGATTTTTTTATATATAGATGGGTAAAATAATATTGCATCTGAAAAATAACCGTGTCTATGGATAGAATCTCCACTATCTCCCGATCAACCAGTACCGAAAAATCCTCAAGGACATCGGCGTTGCTACAAGCCTTAACATGCTACAAACAAGGTAAGCGCCCATACGCATAATGTCTTTAACCGCAGTCCGATCAGAGGGCATAAATAGGTCATTTTCGCAGATAAATATGATAAACATGACAAGTATCAACATAATGTGGAACTTTGCAGTTTCTTACAAGTACTAGCATATCTAGACTAGTGTCAATTCCACTAGGCGATTCTCCAAAAGCGACCGCTTTAGGCCCTCAGGTGTTTTGTATTGCTTGAGTTCAGCAGACAGTCAGACGGCCCGCCTAATGGAAAGCATCGCCTATGGACATTTGTAACAACAAATGTGCTAATAATGTCGCCGCTCTCTAAATGGAGACTGGTACCTGGCCACTAATGCCGGATCACAACTCAAAGTTGATATGGCAGCATGCTCTAGACTAGGGTGGTAGCCATCTAGACGGGCACATACCCTAACACCTGGCTAGGGGTTGTTTTGTCGCCTCTTACGACAGGCCGCCCGGCCGCAGGAAATCTTATTCTTTCTAAGTTCCTGCACGGATAACACGGTGTCTGACTGATTGCAAGAAAATGTATGTAAAACTCACAATGATGTCATGTCGTGAAGGAGGCGGCCAAAAGTAGAAGGAGGAGAGTGAACTGGCGGACTTTTCGTCTCTGGACGATTTTCCCTACTGTCATTTTTTTTTTATGGCTTGGCAACTAGGCCTTTAAGCCAATCAAAAAATTTAAAAACTATACGAACCATAGATTAATTAAATCGCGACATAAATTATAGTAAACAAAATTAATATTATTTTATATTTATAAATTACTTTTCTGAAAGAGAGTGTCGGGGTGAAGGTAAGGAAAGGAATGCTCCGGTGGTTCGGGCATGTGGAAAGAATAACTAAACAGATATACAATGCAAAAGTGGATGGATGCAGAAGTCGTGGAAGGCCACGACACACCTTCCATGATCAAATTGATCGTGTACTAGCGGAGGGTGATGTCAGGAGCCTTAAGAACAGACGAGCGTGCATGACAAGAGTTATGAATGTCAAAGAAGCAAGTGAGGTGTGTAAAAATAAGCCTAAATGGCGCTCTGTTGTTCGTGCCTACCCCGCAAGGGAACTGGCGTGAAGTTATGTATGTATGTATGTATAAATTACTTTTCACTAAATTATTATTTTATTTACATAAGTACGAGCTAAATATTTACAACGATCAGTGTAATTATGCTAATATATTTATTATATTAACTTATATATTTTTAAATGTATTATCTGATACTAATATATAAAGCTGAAAAGTTTGTTTGTTTGCTTGAACGCGGTAATCTCAAAAACTACTGGTCTGATTTGAAAATTTCTTTCAGTGTTAGATAGCCCATTTATCAAGGAAGGCTATTTATTATCACGCTAAGAACAATAGGAGCGGAGCACCAATGAAGAATGTTTCAAAATCGGAGGGTTTAGAAAACAAAATTGCCATTTACATCATTCGATTTCAATTAATATCTTAGGAGATATCGCAGTTTTAAAATAACATCGCAGCAAAATAATGATCAAGTACTGCGCGCGAATTTATGATGTGCAAGGCCTGTGTTGTATATATATATATATATATATATATATATATATATATATATATATATATATATATATATATATATATATATATATATATGACTATGTATATATGTATGTATTTGTATATTTATTTCTTAAATTAGTTTGAGTATTTATGTATCTATTGCCTTTTTCTGCACCACCTACATCGTCCGATTCAAATTTATTTCATTTATGTTGCCTAGAAGAGATCGCTTGGAGCGATAAGGCCGCCGATTGTATTTTACATACATACATAGCTTCACGCCAGTTCCCTTGCGGGGTAGGCACGAACAACAGAGCGCCATTTAGGCCCATTCTTACACACCTCACTTGCTTCTTTCACATTCATAACTCTTGTTATGCACGCCCGTCTGTTATTAAGGCTCCTGACATCACCTGCTAGTACACGATCAATTTGATCATGGAAGGTGTGTCGTGGCCTTCCACGACTTCTGCATCCATCCAATTTTGCATTGTATATCTGTTTAGTCATTCTTTCATCATGCATTCTTTCCACATGCCCGAACCACCGGAGCATTCCTTTCCTTACCTTCACCCCGACACTCTCTTTCAGACCAACTCTCTTTTGTATTTTGCCTAGAAAATATTGTAAATATGGTCTGTTTTTATAATTGTATATTTTGGTGTGCAATAAAGTGTTCTCTCTCTCTCTCATCAGTGACAAAAAAATACTGGCTGGTAGAATGCTACAGACAAAAAAAGTTTCATAAATGCTATATGACGTATTAAATGAGTTTATCAAATTTAGTTATGGATCATACAAGAATAGGGATTTAATGCCTGAAGAAGTAGTTTTTTTAACTGATCAGTTTTTATTTACTTTCCTCATATTCGAAATGAAGAGCAGAGTGTTAATCTCGGGTGAAATGCCTATTTAGGCACTCGAACTTTTAGCGCCCTCGTGCCTAAATAGTTCACTTTTACCTCTCGTGTGACAATCTACTATTCTTTCTGTTTTATTGTTGAGAAACTTACATTTACGGTAAACAAGCTGAGTGAACCCGTTGGATCTGATTTTCCGGAGCTCTGCTACTCTGCGCTGTATTTTGAAAGTGGGCATTCAACTCATTTGTTAATTATTATTTATTTATTTTTCAACACACTTGCTCATAAAGTGGCTCTATGGTCACCGCAATTAGGCACAGAATGACACCCATAATCAAACTGTGACTAAAAAACATTATAACTCACTAGTGAGTTATAGATTTTTTTTTAAATTTTATTGGTTGGGTTGCTTTGTTCTTAAAAAAAAATTATTCAAAAAAAAAGATCGTGTTCTATAGAACAAATAAATTAATGTTCCTATGGCTTGCTCATTTCATGTAACTTCTTATTTAAATAGATAATTTTAACTCGTACGTGTTTAATAAATAAAACTTTCACTCAAATATAACTTTTTTTTCAACACACTTGCTCATAAAGTGGCTCTATGGTCACCGCAATTAGGCACAGAATGACACCCATAATCAAACTGACTAAAAAACATTACAACTCACTAGTGAGTTATAGATTTTTTTTTAATTTTATTGGTTGAATTGCTTTGTTCTTAAAAAAGGTTTATTCAAAAAAAAAGATCGTGTTCTATTGAACAAATAAATTAATGTTCCTATTGCTTGCTCATTTCATGCAAATTCTTATTTAAATAGATAATTTTAATTCGTACGTGTTTAATAAATAAAACTTTCACTCATATATAATTTTTTATCTACTAAATAAAATGAGTTTTTGTTGTTATTTTATTCTCAAGTGTGTTGATAAACGTCGTATGATACACGTGTGTATTGATGATTACCGTCCTCGGCTCTCTTAAGACCCTCGCCTACGGCTCGAGTCTCAATGGCGCCTCGGCGGTAATCACCAATGTTACACACTAGTACCATAATATACTATTATCTGTACAGTTTATCCAATAAACAATACAACGAGTTTTTGGCGGGAACTGAAAGGAGATGTGGTGGTGTGCAGTTTTATTTTCTAAAAATGTTCAAAATTACTCTAAAATGAACAATAGTTGTAGAATATTGATAGTTTTTGAGTAGTAATCATGTGTTTTGTGAGAAATGTGAACTGTATAGTCAAATGTGGCCTTTTGAGTTGTCACAAGAAGTCCGTTGAATGGCACTAGCTGATTACCTACAGGTCAGCTGTGCTACACATAGGCTTGGAAAATAAAGAAACTATATTGTAACTTAAGATCTGGCTTAAAGGCCTAGCTACCAAGCCATAAACCTAACTAAATAATAAATAAACAATACAACGGAATTAATGAAGCTCGTGATATTTTTATTATAAATGTAAAGAACTCGGGGAGACAAGGTCAGTTGCGTTTTGAATTTTGGCCGCGAACGTTGCTCAAGTAAATTCTACGTGTGGCAAATAAGTGTAGAGTATAAAGTTAGAAAGAAAACGACTCGATTTGAAGAAATAGCCACGTAATTACATTCCTTATATATTATTATATACGTAGCATATTTTAATAATTTTTACGCTGCATTTCTGGCAAACAAGGTTTGCCCTTAGGATATTTCTGTGCCGGAATGATATTCAACACAACGCTGATTTTCAGTGCAAACCTTCCTTTCAGCGTGAGACTACTAAACAGTAAACTTGACCTTAATATTAGTAAATGTAAAGTCATTACCTTTACCAAAAAGAAACATATTAGTAATTTTCAATATAAGCTGTGTAACACTACTCTTGAATATGTCAATTATATTAGAGACTTAGGTGTAATACTTGATAATAAATTGCACTTGGATCTGCACATAGATACCATAATTAATAAATCTTTTAAAATGTATGGCCTTGTCATGCGTTTTAGTACAAAATTTACTCGACCCTCAACATATATTTACCTCTATGTTACACTGATTCGCTCGCAATTAGATTATGCTGTGTCCATATGGAACCCCTTTTATAATAAATATAATAATACATTAGAGCAAGTTCAAAGAAAATTTCTACGTTGTGTACAATATAAATGTTTTCATAATCGCTTGTCCTACGAAAATCTGCTTGATAAATATAATTTTATTAAACTTGAATACAGAAGATTGCAGCTTGCTGCAATGTTTCTATATGATTTGTGTCATAATAGATACGACTGTACACCTATTATTAATAAATTGTGTTATAGAGTTCCTACTAGGACGCATTGCCGGGGCCCTTGCCGCTTGTTTGCGACTACGCGTTGCCGAACAAACGCCGGCAAACGATCTCCGCTTTACCAGCTAGTGCATTCATATAATCACAATTTCTACTTAATAGATATAGCGGCAACTAGGCCCAGCACTTATAAACAAATGATCCTTGAATGTTTGAAAAACAAGTAAACCACTATATCAAGTATTTCTGGCAATTAGCGTCCTCCTTGCGGCTGGTCGTAGGCATTCGGTGTGCTCTTGGCTCTGGCTCTGCGTTCTGGTAAGGTCTCCCTTTCTTCTTCTTTTTAGATATTGTATACCAAACCTTGTTTTTTTTTTTCCTCTCTTTTGCTTTTACTTACGGTAGCTAGTATAATTTCAATTACTCAATATGTGGCAAATGATGTTGGTGTTGTATTAAGTCAAACTACTTATGTATAAGATTCATAATACTAAACTCTGTACAATACTGTTTTTTTGTCCAAATAAATGAAAAAAAGAAAGAAAAAAAAGAGACTATTACGACCCAATTGACCTAATTTTACTTATGAATTATTTCATTATTAAACCAAATAAATAAATTTAATTAAAACCAACAATAAAATACTTTGTTACTTTATAATAAAAAATAATAAATAACCATATAATTAGTTAAATCTATACTAATATTATAAAGCTGAAGAGTTTGTTTGTTTGTTTGTTCAAACGCGCTAATCTCAGGAACCGCTGGTCCGATTTGAAAAATTCTTTCAGTATTATTATCTCACAATAAGTGTTTTCTTTTATTTTTTTAAATAATTAGAATGCCGTCGCTTCAAAAACTTTTTATTTTGTACCTTGGTATTAATCCTTATCAAAATAAACTACTCCTTATTCGAGACAAATTCAATACCTTTCTAGAACTTTTTGAATTATTCAATTCGGACGTTTCATTCAAAAGATATCGCGATATTTAAAATGTAAGTATTAGTGTTGTAACCAAATATACTAATATTGTTTGTTCGAACGCGCTAATCTCAGGAACTACTGGTCTGATTTGAAAAATTCTTTCAGTGTTAGATAGCCCATTTATTGAGGAAGGCTATAGGCTATATATCATCACGCTAAGACCAAGAGGAGCGGAGCACCAATGAAGAATGTTTCAAAATCGGAGGCTTTTGAAAACAAATTCCACGCGGACGACGTCGCATATTTTGATATTTTTTACGCTGCATTTTTAGCAAACAAGGTTTGCCCTTAGGATATTTCTCTGCCGGAATGATATTCAACACAGTTTTCAGTGCAAACCTTTCTTTCAGCGTGAGACCAAAACGAACCAATTTTGTTATACTAATTGTAGTTATGAATTATTTAAGTAGTAAACCAAATAAATCAATTTAATTAAAACCAACAATAAAATACGTTGTTACTTTAAAATAAAAAATAACCATATATCTTGATATATCCCTGTGGTGTATCCACGTAGGCTAAGTTCCACTAGGGACTCCCAACAAACAGGTTCACGACCCCGATTTATCCCGTTTCACTTGCTTGCCGGCGTTACAATCGTAAACCCAGGTGAAACGGCTATTCGACCCACCTCTTGACATAGGTCGTTGTGAGCGTTGTGTGATCGAAGATGATGACGTCATTAGTGACGTTTTCGCCACGACCACAACGGCCGCGGTCGCCTTGTGGAACGGTTAACTGAGCATTTTGGGCGTTGTGAGATATTATTAATCGAACGCCCTGATAGTAGGTAGGTGATTACTTAACGATTAAAACTAGTTTTTTAATAAAACTACGTTTTAACGGTTTTAAGCGCGGTAATTTTATTTGATTTTGGTTTTTCCAAGTAAATTAGATTAGGCTCCCATAGAGTAAATAATAACCATAAACAAAATTAAAACTAAATAATTAAAATGAACAAGTTGGCGGTAGGCTAAATAAAACTTTAACAATACTCGCTGACACTTGACATCTTTGTCTTCCGTGATCACGGCCACTGAAAAGTGGCCGAAGCGTCGGAAAAACCAAAATCAAGTAAAATTGCCGCGCTTAAAACCGTTAAAACGTAGTTTTATTGTGTATAAAAGTCGTGAAAACTTAGGAAAACACTAGTTTTTTTTTAAGTTTATGGCTTAACAACTAGGCCTTCAAGCCAGGCGCAGTTGTATTGTAGGCTACAATCCACAGCATTCAACGGAGTTCTTGTGAAAACTCGAAAGGCCACATTTGACTATACAGTTCACATTTCTCACGAAAACACATGATTACTACTCAAAAACTATCAATATCCTACAACTATTGTTCATTTTAGAGCAATTTTACACATTTTTTAACCGACTTCAAAAAAGGAGGAGTTTCTCAATTCGTCGGAATCTTTTTTTTTATGTCTTTTTATGTATGTTCATGTTGATTACTCCGAGATTTATTTTCCGTTTTACGTGATTCTTGTTTAGTTTGATGCGGAATAGTTGCCATTTGGTCGCTTAAAAATTTAACATAGTTTGGCCCAGTAGTTTTTAACTCCTGCAATAGATCTGCAGGAGATCAGCAGACGGCCCACTCGATGGAAAGCGGTTACCATCGCCTATGGACATTTGCACCACCAAAGTTGCTACAAATGCGCTGCTGCTCTCTTAACGGAGACTGGAACCTGGTCACTAATGCCGGAACACAACTCAAGGTTGTTATGGCGACATACTTTAGACCAGGGGTGGTAGCCATCCAGTCGGGTAAATGCCCTAGCACCTGGCTGTGGGTTGTTTTTCGTCTGTTCACTTAACATCAGGTGAGATAGCTGTCAAACCCAAACCTATTTCATAATACATATATAAAAACTATACTATAAATACAACTATATTAACGCATACGCATTCCGCGCTCGTCTGGTCAGTATGTAAAGCATATATATTATATAAAATTCTCGTGTCACAGTGTTAGTTACCATACTCCCCCGAAACGGCTTGACCGATTCTCATGAAGTTTTGTGTGCATATTGGGTAGGTCTGAGAATCGGACAACATCTATTTTTCATCCCCCTAAATGTTAACGGTAGTCCACCCCTATTTTTTTATTTATATTTAGATTAATTTTTATTTTTTTAGGATACAGCATTGAAAAATACAAACAACCCTAAATTTTCACCCCTCTACGATCAACCCCTATTTTTTATTTGTTAATTATAAACTTTAATTTTTTGGCAAGATTTTTAATTTTATTTTGTCATGACTTAGAATAAAAATTTTATCCGTGCAGGAACGGAGAAAGAATACAATTTCCTGCGGCCGGGCGGCCTGTCGTAAGAGGCGACTTAACAACCCACAGCCAGGTGGTAGGGCATTTGCCCGACTGGATGGCTACTACCCCTGGTCTAAAGTATGTCGCCATAACAACCTTGAGTTGTGTTCCGGCATTAGTGATCAGGTTCTAGTCTCCCTTAAGAGAGCAGCAGCACATTTGTAGCACCTTTGATGTTGTAAATGTCCATAGGCGATGGTAACCACTTTCCATCAAGTGGGCCGTCTGCCTGTCTGCTGAGCTACTGCAATAAATAAAAAAATGTATTACTCTTTTAGATTCACAATTAGAACCGGTACGTGGCTCTGGGATCGGGTTCCAGAATTTTATTTTTTAAAGGCAGGATAAAGTCTGGCGGGGCCGCTAGTACAATAATAAATTTATTGCAACATAATTTATCTAACTTTTTTGTCAACCTTACTATCAACCTGTGACGTCATGAGGCTATCGGCAAATCTTCTGCACACGGATAATAGTTTCTTTGTTATTATTATTTATAAAAAACCGAATTAAGCTTTTGTGTAATTTAAATAAAGCTATTGGCTAGAGCTAGATAGACACGCGGCGCAACCGCGAGGCAAACTCTGGTATCTAATATAAATTATATATAAAGACTCCGTTTATCGACCTCTGCATTGACCTTGATTATGACCGTCCGTGTTATTTTTCATGTACGATTTGAGAGATATGCAAAGCAATTAAGAAACACTTTTGTTGTGAGCAATTGATAATAACTTCACCGAGTTATCACGTGTCAATAAAGTCGGTCAAATAAAAGTTTACACATTATAAGTATTATGTGATAAATATCTCCTTAGTTTAAATCTAGTTGTGTTTATTTGCTTTCTTTATGGTCTGATTAATATTATATACTGACAGAACACACATAATTGTACAACATAAATTGTATACCATACACAACGCGGTGCTGGTACCTACGCTCACGTATGGAAGCGAGAGTTGGGTATGGAAGAGAGAGCATGGAAGTAGAGTAAACGCGGTCGAGATGCGAGCACTGCGCAAAATCTGCGGAGTGATGCTCGCGGACCGCGTTCGTAATACCGAAGTAAGAAAGAGAGTTGGTCTGAAAGAGTGTCGGGGTGAAGGTAAGGAAAGGAATGCTCCGGTGGTTCGGGCATGTGGAAAGAATGCATGATGAAAGAATGTCTAAACAGGTATACAATGCAAAAGTGGAAGGCCACGACACACCTTCCATGATCAAATTGATCGTGTACTAGCGGAGGGTGATGTTAGGAGCCTTAAGAACAGACGAGTGTGCATGACAAGAGTTATGAATGTCAAAGAGGCAAGTGAGGTGTGTAAGAATAAGCCTAAATGGCACTCTGTTGTTCGTGCCTACCCCGCAGGGGAACTGGCGTGAAGTTATGTATGTATGTGTATGTTTTTAATTACTATGTTTTTAAGCAAATAAATTATTTGATTTGTGCTGACGGTACGTAGACCAATACAAACCCAAAAACGTCTCGAAGCTAGTTTATCTGTAACTAGCTGTGTCCGCGGTTTCACCCGCATGGTGATGGTAAATCGTTATATTTTGGATAATTCATATACCTTAATAAATTATAGCCTATGTGTTATTCTGATGTGTAAGCTCCTCCGGCTTTGCATTCTGGTTAGGTCTCCCTTTCTTCTTCTTTTCTTTCTTCTTCTTTCTAGATATTGTTTACCAAACCTTGTTTTTTTTTTCCTGTCTTTTGATTTTACTTACGGTAGCTAGTATAATTTCAATTACTCAATAAGTGGCAAATGATGTTGGTGTTGTATTAAGTCAAACTTATGCATAAGATTCATAATACTACATTCTGTACAATACTGTTTTTTTTTTGTCTAAATAAATGAAAAAAAAACTGTAGGTATTGTTGTAAAGTCAAAGTAATTTATTTGTTTGAAGCATGGACATTTTTGCAGATGTTATGCTAAGTCTCAAGTTACATGTTTCGCCTTGACAGGCATACAAGTTTCATCAAAATCCATTCGGTAGTTTTCGCGTGAAAGAATTACAAACGTACATCCATACATATTTACAAACTTTCGCGTTTATAACATAGTATTTATAGAGATTGTTATTCTGATGTGTAAGCTATATTATTGTAAAGTTTCATCAAAATTCATTCAGTAGTTTTTGCGTGAAAGAGTAACAAACATACATCCATACATTCTTACAAACTTTCGCGTTTATAATATTTATAGAGATTTGCCATGCCAGGAATCGAACTCGGAGCCGTACGTTCCAGTAAGCTCGGCAAAAGCTTCGCCCATAATAAATTCAAAAACAAATGACGCTATTTTTTCTGTGCGAAGGTTTGTGGTCAAGAATGTTTCTGCTGCTATTGGTTTTGTTGTCACTAATACTCTCACTCTGGCTTTGGACAAGATGGATCCAGGTGAAGAAGTACTGGGCCAAGAGGAAAGTCCCGTTCGAACCCCCAAACCCAATCATGGGGAGCCTTACCTTCCTGCAGAGGGAAAATCCTGTAAGTAATTGCGTTTAACTTGTTATCAAACAAAAAGTTTTTCTCATTTTAACATTAAAAAATAACAAAAAACAAACCGATTACAAGAGTAACTAAAACGCAAAAAGTTTTTTGAATACAAGCTTTTAAGATCCTGATCATGTAGCAGCAGAGTGCTAGCCAAGACAAGTAAAACGAGCCCAAACACGACGGGTCTATCCTGTTCAGTACAGGAGTTCCTATGTCCACCTTCCGACTTCATCATCAGATCAGCTCCATGGTACCATATTATTGCATTGCCACGTGATATTCATACGCGTGCAAAATTTCAGCTCAATCGGAAACCGGTAAGTTGGTCAAATTTAACCTGCAAGATTCCACCCGAACTTACATACATCCATTGCAAGTTAAATAAAAGCTTGTAAAATAAAGATTTCTAGAAAAGAAAGTCAGTACCAAGTAAACCATAAATACTATTGGGTTTTTTATATTTTACTTAGCTTGACGGTTTTGTAGAAAATAATATTTTTCACTTTTTTTTTTATTGCAGGAGATCAGCAGACAGGCAGATGGTCCACTTAATGGAAAGCGGTTACCATCGCCTATAGACATTTGCAACACCAAAGGTGCTACAAATGCGCTGTTGCTCTCTTAAGTAAAACTGGAACCTGGTCACTAATGCCGAAACACAACTCAAGGTTGTTATGGGGACATACTTTAGACCAGGGGTGGTAGCCATCCAGTCGGGCAAATACCCTACCACCTGGCTAGACTAACTCACTTTTAAGTAACGCATGATATGGTATCCAATTTTTTTTTATTTTATTATTAACAACTCTACGGACTCGAGTTCCGTACCCTTTTTTACAACTTAATTTCTAGACTGAATTTTTTGAATTTAACACGCTTATTAGTTATTTTGGTTCTTGTGTGTGACATCAATTTTTTGATTTTTGTGTTGAGTCACTTCACACATCAACAAGCAAGTCACGCTTGTGTTATAGATAAAAATTAATGGACTACTCTGAGGCCAATCCCAGATACCCCAAGACCATAGTAATGTTGCAAGTTGGGCCACCCGCATACCTGTAGACAAAGCACATTTATTACCCGCCGCGGCGTTTGAGCTAATAACATTGAAACTGTTTTATGACTATCTCCTTTTGTTTACTTTGCTTTTAAAATTTGTAATTAGAAAGCAGCGTATTGTGTATTGTACTCGTTTATGGCCGTTCGCAGGTATAATTACGCAGGTGTGCGGATTACGTTTTCTGGGAAATTGCGTCGACGCTTGCCACGTAGACATATGGCATCAGTGCATTATAAAGCAATAGCCCAATGGAGAGATAGTCAGTCTAGCGAGGACCACGATCAAGGCGAGGCTTATGTACATTCGATAACCTATAGAATGACGGACTTTGCGCGTGTTATTGAATCGCGCATTACGTTTGAACTGATTGTGTTCAGTTATATTTGTACCTGTGTTATACCTGTTTGTATAGTTCTAATAAATTCTATAGTAATTCCAACGGTATTTTTAATTCGAGTCCCGCACTCGTAACAGTAATAATAAATAACGGAGAAAATTCCGTTCCCAAAATTACCATACCAGGAATCAAACCCGGAGCCTCTGCGTTCCAGTGAGGTAGACCAGCAAAGGCTTAGCCCGCTCAACGACAGAGGCCGTCATATATACATATCTCCTGCATTTATTTTTCAGGCAATATGGATGAAAAGACTCTACACGAAGTTCAAGTCTCCTTATGTCGGAGTTTGGCTGTTCTGGAGACCAGCTCTGGTGATTAACTCACCAGAGATCGCCAGGAGGGTGCTGGTCAGGGACTCTGACAACTTCAGGAACAGATTTATGAGTTCAGGCAAAGGGGATCCAATCGGCTCCTTGAATATATTTACTGCAAAAGTATGTTTTACTTTTTGTATGTCTTTTGAGACCACGGGCCTTAACATACAAATTAACCATGGGCCCGGACTTTTGGAGGGCTTACGTGGGGCCATGGGAAGGCCAACACGTAGAGGCCCCTTGACAAATTTAATGTAAATGTGCCGTGACACTGACCGGCGATTATCCCTGTCTATACCATATAATAATGCACCCAAGGACAAGCCCCGGCCAGTGTAGGACTATTGTGCGAAATGAGATCAGAAAGTACCGGGCTATTGGGGTGAACTCTTAGTGGTGGTAGGGGTCTGAAAATATGGGGACTATGGCGTCTGCCCATCGCAATGTTCGGGGAACATGGAAAAATGGGCAGACGGTGACTCGCCACTCCCTACATGGGCCCCAGAAAATACCATAGAAGACAGGGGCAACATGGGTGTGAGTGGCTAAGGGGTGTAGAGAGGTGGGCTGCAGGTTCACCGAAGCTACTTCTGACGTGACGCCATTTATCACTTCTACCCCTGGAGCTTGAGTCTTAGCTCTAGCGATCTCCACGCCATGCCGGCCGGTTAACGCAAGCACGGAGTCGGGTACGAGGTGTCGCTACTCACCTAAGACTTCGTCACAAAACCTCCCTGCAGTTTATTTTTATTATTGTAAAACTAGCAAACAAGCATACGGCCCACCTGATGGAAAGTGGTTACCGTCACTTACAGACGTTTGCA
Source organism: Dendrolimus kikuchii (assembly GCA_019925095.2). Classification (NCBI taxonomy): domain Eukaryota; kingdom Metazoa; phylum Arthropoda; class Insecta; order Lepidoptera; family Lasiocampidae; genus Dendrolimus; species Dendrolimus kikuchii. The sequence goes on along the minus strand of CM034402.1, from coordinate 22,295,009 downwards.
ACACCAGAGATGAAGCCAACACGTTGCCAGTCTTTAGGATGCGATAGAGCGGTCAAACTATAGGACAGAGGGATGAGAGAGGAGGTATTAAATAAATGGGAATCTCTTGTAAACCTACAATCTTTTTAACTTGCTCTAGTTTTTCATTTTCTATTTACCGGAATATGCAAAGGTATAATCTATTTTAGAGAAATTTTAAAGGATGACATTCTTGATCTTGATCATCAATATAGATCTATTATAGTTCGCGCCACGTAAAAAGAACGCCGGCTCTGAACCTGCGTAGTGAGCGTTTTATCGATCAAATTGGTGGTATGAAGGGGGCGAGACGGGGTGACACCCCGCCGATTCTACAGAGACTCTACAATAAAACAATTACTCATAAAACACTACCCTAGTACTTTAGGACACGACTGTATACCTGCGCAGACACATCAGTTCTTTTTACGTGACGGGACCTATTTTAAGCCTTAAAAGTCTAGATAGAAAATATACATATTTACTATACCCACATAATCCACAGCTACGTGTGGTGGGATCTTTGCCCGACAGGATGGCTACCACCCCTAGCTCTACTCTCCCTTATGAGAGCAGAAGCTCATTTGTACCACCTTTGGTGTTGCAAATGTCCATAGGCGATGGTAACCGCTTTCCATTATGTGGGCCGTCGGCCTTTCCGCTGAACTCATGCAAAAAAAGTACAAAGTTTAGTAAGAAGTTAATATTAATGGGACAAGGCAGGTCAGGTGGGAGAAGAAAGGTTTAATCACTATTCATTAATACAATTTTAGGATCCTAATTGGACATATGTTAGAAAGCGTTTAACTGTAGTATTCACGGCATCGAAATTACGAACAATGCAAGATCTTCTTATTAAGAAGAGTGATGATTTGATTGAAAGGCTGACTAAAGAAATTGGCAAGGGTGACTTGATTCAAACCAGGGTAGGTATTTTCACCACTTTTCTACTGATATTAATTTCTGATTGTGTCATACATAATCCTTATACCTATTTCTATGACTTACATTAATAACAGCTCGACATCTTAGATATATGATTATTATTTTTCTACACTGAACCATATTAAAGTTGCACCCTCCACACCACAATGTATGTTTTTCTTAGCCACACAAATAAGACGCGTTCGGAGCTACTTAGACCCCGTTTCACAGTAAAGTTGTAAAGACATAGAATCCCGGCCAACGTAAATCTTTCAGATATTAGGTGATGTCGAATCAAAGAAATATTTTCGATGTAATTGCAGGGAAAAGCGTGTTATTTGATATGCGTCATTTTGAGGTATGAGATATTTTCGATTAAACACTTTTATGGTTTCAGCAAATCTGTACAGATTACACGAGTGATGTTGTAGGTGAATCTGCATTTGGGATAAGCAGCGAATCGACTCGAGATGGTGACAGTGTTGTGAGGCGGATCACGAGAGAATTCGGTGCTTTCAACCTTCACAGAGGCTTGTCTTGGTCAAGCATATTCTTCTTCCCGGAGCTTGTCGATATTTTCAGGTACAATTTAATTTAAAACCAGAAGGCCTAAATTGGTTGATTCCGGAGAATCGCTTAGTGAAATTGACATTGTATCTACATATACTGGTAGATGTAAAACATAGAATGAAGTTGCGCTTTATTAAGATTGTTAAGGGCCATTCACAAATCTCTCGCACGAATTTCATGATTTTTGACCCCTCCTCTCCAGTCCATGTCACTGCTGGTCACATTCGTGGGACATATTGTCTGTGTGACACCTCCGTTCCCTAGTGCGTCATCATATATTTCGCAATTTCACATAAATTAAAACAGCTTAATTAAAATTAAAATTAAATAAATAAAATACATTATCCTTTTATAAAAATACATCAAAATTAAATATATATTTAATGAAAAAGTTAAAATCTTGCAGCTCATAGCCAGCGGGGCCCGGGTTCCGAACTACCGGTGGTTAGGGCTTCAGAGACAGAAACCTCCTCACAATTCGTGCCGTGGCCAAGAGTGCTGCCCTCTGTATCTGGCCCTTCACCCAGCCTCCTAGCGAAAGCCCTCTAGATGGCGGTCGAGGCTTTTCGCAAATATATTAAATTTCGAAATGTGTCATTACGAAATTTAGGAACCTTGTCACACATTCGTCGACCGCCAACCCCCCGGACCAACCTTAACGTGTGACGTCATTTATGGATGGCCCCTTATGTTCGCCATACAAATCTGCCAAAGTGGGGGCTTTAGTCCCTAACTTGTTATTTAGAATACAAAATTGTGAAATCCAGAAGAAATTTTTTTGTTCAAAAAATATCGAAGAATTTGTGTGTCGTTGCAGGAACGGAGAAAGATTGTTTCCAGTGCCCGGACGGCCTATTATAAGAGTCGATAAAACAACCCAAAGCCAGTTGGTAGAGCGTTTACCCGAATTGATAGATACCACCTCTGATCTAGACTATCCCACCATAAGAACCTTGAGTAGAGTTGCAGCATTATTAGCCAAGTTCCAGGCTCCTTTTAGGGCCTTTGGTATTGCAAATATACATAGGTGCCGGTAACCACTTTCCATCAGGTGGGTCATAGTGTATCTGTTGTACTACAGCAATAAAAAGAATATCTTCACAGTTTTCTTTTCGGCTTTTTAAGCGTAGTGGCTAGTTAAAGTTTGGCATTTCTACGAAATCCTATAATATTATAAAAAGCTCTTGACCGATTGTTTCTTTTATATAAACTTTCAGGTTTAAAATGTTCCATGTAAACCTCCTTTCGACCTATTCATACTTTTCTTCGACATATTTAAATTCTTCCTTGAAATCTGACGGCGCGTCCCCTTTCGCACGTCACTTCAATCATTCATCTCATGTCATCATAAAATAAAATAAATTAAATCGCACCGCAAATACAAATATATTGTAAATAACATAATATAACATAAAATATATCGCGCCCGCAACCCTAATTAAATATAAATATATGTATTATATAAATAACCCGCTCCGCATCAAATTGTAAAATATAATAAAAATATATAATATAAATTACAACAAATAAAGTGAAGTGAAGTGGACTGAGGGCAGAGGAGCAGCCGCATTTCATTCCCATTAACCAGGTAAGTGCGTGCTTATCTTCCGATTCCCATCAAAATTGTCCCACACTTCTTTTCCCGCAAATTTGACACAGTTCGCTTCCCGCTAAACCCAGCGCCGCCGCACCAAATGGTCCTTCGAGCCGGATACTCGTTACGCGTAATTTTGGCGTAATCGAGCCGGATTTCCTATATTTATAGCCCTACCATAGGCATATCATATACCGCATTCTCGCATTCGTGTGTTTCCTAGCTTTATAGCTAGGAAAATTACCGCCCCGCTTTCTCTTTTTTCACCGCCCTTGGTCTTATAGGTGTTTGTCTAAGCTATATTAATTACTCGCACCCGCACGTTTAGGCAACCCTTAGCCGAGTGTTATTTCTATTAGTAGAAATAAATATATTTTAAATCTGTCATTCATTAAATCATATTTCATCTCGCGTTATTTCACCATATAACATTTTATCGATTTTCCGCGACATATTTGTCAATTAACCGCATTTGTTTTTTGTTCTTCCTAATTTAAATTGAATTAGATTTGTCATCAATATGTCATCCACATTGAACATTGATGACAACATTGAATTAATTACTTTGAAAGCGCGACAAGATAGTTTGTTCGAAGTCCTTCAATTAATATATAAAAAATCGCTGCAGGCCTTCGATAGTACAGAATGTCTGCAATGCTTTCAAGGATATGCCGCGACTTTGGACAATATTCGCACGCAATTTAAGGATACCGCCAACAAATATAACGAGGTACTTCTTATGACTGTGCCAGGTGCCGTGCCTGATTATGAAGCAATGATTCCCTTCGAAGAATTATTTTGCAAAATAAAGGCAATAATTAGGAGAGTAGAATCAAAGAATATGTCAGTAGATTGCAATAATGTTATAAATGGTAGGCCAACCGCATTGCAATCACTTGTTGCTGTACCAAGCACATCAATGCAAACATTGCAATTTTCCGCGCAACCTGATGCTTCTTATATACCGCAGACATTTCTGACAAACTCTGACTTATCTTTTAGCTCTGTGCCATCATCACTTAATAATTCGCAAGTTTTTTCTTGCCGTAATGAGGCAATACCGACATCAATGGCTTCTTATAGTCACGATGTTGAAAGTGGTGATCAAACCGCATTTCATATACCCGCTTCGACTTTAGCTGTACCAAGCAAGTCGTTACAGTTGCTTACGCAGTCTGATGCTTCACGTTTACCGCAGTCTTCTATATCAAAACCTGATCTTTCTCATAAGGAAGTTCCTCTCCCGCTTATTAATGCATGCTGCAATAACAATATATCGACATCAATGTCTTCTTATAGTCACGATGTTGAAAATTATATACAAACCGCGTCTTATTCAGACACTTCGACTGTAGCTGTACTAAGCAAGTTGTTGTCGTCTTCCGCTCTTTCCGCATCTGATGGTGATCGCCCATCGCAGTTGTGGGCCACTAATACTATTCCAACGTCTAGGAACGTTACTAAACCGCATAATAAATCGTATGTTGACTCGATGAGGGTATGTACGAATAGTGAAATATTACCATCAATAACTGTCAATAGTGACATCGATGAAGATGGTAAAGTCAATCGCACCAATAAACAAACTTACTCCCGCGCCACATTGACGCCATCCGTAGTTCGTGTGACTATTGATGGATCTCTATTAAAATTGGTTTCTTCAGGTCGTTTTAGAAAACGCCATTGTCTCTTTAAATCAAAAAATGATGGACTTCCACAAAATGGTGTGTTAGTCAATGCTCGATATAATATAACATTCAAAGATATTGCTGCTTTAAGACTTCCGCATTTTGATAACTTGTGTCTACTCGCATATATTATGATGTTTAATCCACCCGCTTTATTTAAATATTCTTTATTCCCGCGCTTTCTTAGTCCATAATGGTATATAATAATTTTAATATACTATATCCCGCTGTCCGCACCGTATTAGGCTACGATATAAGTTCTCCCGCTACTTTTAAGATCCCGCATGGACCGTTTATAAATTATTACACCTTCGTTCAAGTTCGCTTGACCCTTCTTCGTAGGACATTATGTAATCCTAGGAAGAATACCGCTTCGCTGCCTAATATTGAATATTATAATTGGCATGATGATTATCGTCGCAAAGTTTCCGCTTTAATATATTTTCCGCGCCATACTAAATTAGTTCAAAATATATCTTCTTTGGAAGCTCGCATACTTTTAGGTTTGAGCTATGAAAATAATACCCCGCACGTAAAACATAATTTGCGTATATCGAACGATGTCATAATGAAAAAGTATTCTATTGATATTGGTTTACGTGTGATTCCCGGTCATCATAGAGTTTTCAAATACAATTCTTGTATTAAACCGACCCGCGTAAATTTAAATTTTTCTTTGCGTCAAATACCTTTGTCGCATCGCGCCTCATCCGATGTCTTTACTCGGATCGAGGGATTCATATTTATTAATCTAATATTTTAATTTTAAATCATTTCCACCGCATCGCTTTCTTATTTGTTGTTTTAGGATATGGGGGGTAGCACATACCACGAAACATGACATATCGCAAATTGGAATATTCAGAATGAATGAAGTTTGCGCGTTCATTTATTTCGTTGTATTATGTGCCGACCTTAGATTAATAGTTTCTTTTTAAGTAATTAATAAAGTTTTAATTCATAAATATCCCGTTATTAATAAATATCCCGCTTTATTTTAATGTTAATAATTAATAAGTATTTGTTTATTTTTTGAGACTTAGCATAGGTTATATTGGTTCAACGCTCGCCTTTATTTTGTTTATTTTAAGCACCTTCGATTATTCGATTGTTTCTTTACTCGCGTTAATAATTTCAATGTACATTTAACTTATATTGTTTTCCGCTCTTTAATTTAATTTGGATTAATGCTTGCTTTGGTCTCCTACCCGCTCTTGTAAATATATATTTGGACCAAGCGTGCTTAAATCCTTATCTCGCTCTTATAAGTTTATTTTGGTCTTGATTTGTTTTGGTCCCGTACCGTTCTTGTAAATTTATTTTGGACCAAACAAACATAAGTCCTGCGTCCGCACCATTTAATTCGGACCTAGCTGTCTTGGTCCCGCATCCGCTCTAATAAATTTATTTTGGACCATGAGTGCTTAGGTCCCAATCCCGCTCCCGCTTCTTTATAAGCTTATTTCGGACCTTGCTTATTTAGGTCCTGCACCCGCTCATGTATACTTATTTTGGACCTTGTAAGTTTAGGTCCTGCTTCCGCTTCTTTAATTAATTTCGGACTATACTAGTATAGGTCCCACTCCCGCTCCTTTTATATTAATTTGGACCTTCCTAGTGTAAGTCTCACGCCCGCTTTAGTAATTTTTTATTGGGGCATTATTTGCTCCACCAACCGCGCTCGCTCCTTTATTATTAGGGTACGCTCTCATAGAGTTATACTCACTTATTCATTGTAATTATATTAGTCTTCAGTTATTAGTCCTTTGCTTGAAGATTTTAATTATTGAATACGCTCTATTAATTTTAGTCACTCGCTCGCGTTTTTGTTTGTTTGCTTAAGACATTCTGTCATATTATTTCTTCGCTCGTTAATTTGTTATATTGAATCTCGCTAGTTTAAGATACGTTATTTAAACTGATATTTAGTTGAATATTTCCTGATCCGCATACTTTTTTAATTTAATGGACATAATATTAGTCCCCCGCTCAAGCTTTATTCATTTATAATCGCTCCATATGTTTATTTTTTCGCTCATGTCTGTCGTACTTTATATATCTTCATATAATACCGTTCATTTCGTAAATATCTTTGAACATTCAGACGTGTATCGTACTGGAAGTTCATTGTATACAAATATCCGCTCGCTCATTATACATTACTTTTTCGCTCGCTTCATACATATACAGTTTAAAATCCGCTCACTTTACTAATGGTTGCCACTCGCTAATTAAACATTAATTTTGATTTCGCTCACCGCATTAAACTTTGGACCTCCGCCCGCTTGATTACATTTTTGGTCCTTATTATTTTTAATTTACTGTTTTTTAAAGGCAACCCTTTAAGGCCGGGGGAAATGGTACCGCCATGTAAACCTCCTTTCGACCTATTCATACTTTTCTTCGACATATTTAAATTCTTCCTTGAAATCTGACGGCGCGTTCCCTTTCGCACGTCACTTCAATCATTCATCTCATGTCATCATAAAATAAAATAAATTAAATCGCACCGCAAATACAAATATATTGTAAATAACATAATATAACATAAAATATATCGCGCCCGCAACCCTAATTAAATATAAATATATGTATTATATAAATAACCCGCTCCGCATCAAATTGTAAAATATAATAAAAATATATAATATAAATTACAACAAATAAAGTGAAGTGAAGTGGACTGAGGGCAGAGGAGCAGCCGCATTTCATTCCCATTAACCAGGTAAGTGCGTGCTTATCTTCCGATTCCCATCAAAATTGTCCCACACTTCTTTTCCCGCAAATTTGACACAGTTCGCTTCCCGCTAAACCCAGCGCCGCCGCACCAGACATTGATCAGCAGATATTTTAGAACTAGGTGTTCTTTTCTTAATCGTGTATTTGTATTGCACTTTATCATTAATTATTTCTCATCAGACATTAATTTGGCTATTTTATACTTATATCATATATGCATATTCTGTTGCGCTTTAGCGCCTCTTTTACTAACTGTGTGTAAAGTCACTGCGTGTGCGGTCTGGAGTCTTTACCCGACTTGAAATCAAAAATTGCTTCCTCGATGATCTTAGATTTTGTAATAGTCACGAGGTCGCATCTGGGCTGGTCGTATGCTGGGCACTCCAGCAACAGGTGTCGGATAGTCTCATCACGTCCAGAATCGCAGAAGCTTGCTAGACTATCCCTTAACATAACCCATACAAGTATGCCGCGAAATGAAGAAACATTTTTTAGGAGTATGAAGTTGTAAAAATAAGAGATGGTCACCAGGTCACCATACATCTAACAGTGGTCTATTTTTTTCAGTTAGAATGATCATGTGGGGTAGTGTTAGTCAGTACCTTAATATTGATAACAATGTCTCTTAAAGAATTTTTATTTAAGCCATTAAGTGGCGAGATATTAACTAATAAAGTTGTAAAAATTGTGTTTCCCTCTATCATACTACAAAGTTGAAACGTCAAACATTTAAGTCATAGAGTATTAAAAATAATTTGAAAGGACATTGCTTTGAACAATATTCGTTGTGCAGTTTTAAGATATTATTTCGTTTAATTGCTTTTTTATAGTTCCCTTATTAAACGACGAAAACATAGGCATTTGTGTACGGACTACCAAGTATCTACCAAAATAATACCCAGACTATTAGCTTTCTTAGTATTGTTTTCAGGTTCTAGATTAAGTACCTGTTGTTTATTTACCTCAAGCAGGATATCTACTCTTTAATCACAATACTACGAAGCTCTCATAACCTAAATGCTCATAGTTTGCAAAATCTTCTAGAAATGTCCGAAGATCTGCTCGTGGCTCAAGCTGCTGTCTTCTTATTTGGTGGATTCGATACCTCAGGATCTGTTTTCACATTCACAATTTATGAATTAGCACACAATCATGACGCTCAGGTAAGAACAAAAAATGTTAACATAGAAGAACTATCCATAATGCTTGAAGACGAATGTTTTTATTTGAATGCCCAAATTTATTAAATTCCTGATATAAAACCACTCATAAATGTTTTATAGTCATTCTAAGCAAAAGTAGATACACTTGTATATTTCAGGAGAGGTTGTATAAAGAACTGGAAGAAACCAAAAAACAACTAGGGGACAAAGATTTTGACTTGAAGTCTCTTGAAGAATTGCCTTATCTTAATGCTGTTATCAAAGGTAATTTTTATTGCACATGTGGGTTATGTTTACATATTATGCCATAAGTCCTGTATACGGAAACCGTCTTCATACCTATTTTAACAATTCATTTGGTTTATGAGTGATGAGAGAGCCAACAAGTTATGCATGCGCACAAAATATAACCGAGCGGTAAATAATTACTATTTTAATATATATAGGGTTGCATGTACAAGCACCAATAACTGTACAATTTTATAACATACACTCTAAGGTTTGCTTTTTGTTTATTAGGGTTTGGTTAAGCTTGTAAGGTTATCCAAACCCTAGCGTGTATAGTTGCTACTAGACCACTATCCAGCCTCAGTAGCTGGATGAGAATTTCAGTTAGGGTCACCGAGTTCAAATAGACGATAGTATATAATAGAAGGCTGGCTACGTTTCCTCGCTCGATCGCTATACTGATCCGTTGGCCGAGGAAAGCACCAGCCCTCTGATCACTTGAAGAGTCAATGAGTCAACTACTCATTAGTTAATTGTGTTCTCTTGGGAATCACAAACAATCTTCCTTCATTAAGTTATTTATTACTGATATCATAAACTAAGTGATTTGTTTGTTCCCTCACTAGATAACTACTGAGTGCTTCTTCGTGACCAATATCCGGTACATTACATTGGTTCACCAGACAGGCAGATAGCACATCTGATGGAAAGCGATTACCGTCGCCTATAGACATTCGTGACAATAAAGGTGCTACTAATGTGCTGCCTCTCTTTAAAGGGCGACTAGAACTTAGCCCTTAATCCCGGAACATAAATCAAGCTTGCATTGGAGGCATATCCTGGACCAGAGGCGGTAGCCATCTAGAGGGCAAAGACCTTACCACTTGGCTGTGGGTTGTTTTGTCGCCTATTACAACAGGTCGCCCGGCTGCATGATATTGTATTCTTTCTCCATTCCTGCACGGATAAAATGAACATTAAATACTAATTAAGATTTCAATTACAGAAACCTTGAGAAAATATCCACCAATGGGTTGGCTAGATCGCGTTGCAACCAAAGAATACCAGATAGACAATAACCTAACTATCCCTGCCGGATCAGTTATCTACGTGAATACTGTTGGCATGCATATGGATCCTGAGTACTTTCCTGAACCCGAAGTTTATAATCCCAACAGATTTCTACCTGGAAATGATAAGAGTATTCTTCCCTACACATTTATGCCTTTTGGAGATGGACCTAGGAGTTGTATTGGTAAGATATATTTCGATTTCGTACTGCATCAAAACTAACACTGATTAGTACTTCTAAGTAAAAGGCAGAATTGGTACATCCAAAATCTTTCATTAAGGGGGATTCTAAGTTGTTTTATTTTAATTGGTCATTAACAGCTACAACACATAACTATACTAATATTACAAAGGCGAAAATAACTCTGTTTGTTACACTTTCACGGAAAAACCAAAATAATGAAGTACCTAGAATGAGTATCATTATAGAATGCTTCTTATCTCGGAAAATGAGATTCAAAGAATTTTATGAACATGTTCATTTTTTATTGTTGAAGAAGGCAAATAGGGAAACGACTGATCTGATGAAAGGTAGAAACCTTTGCTCAAAGAAGTGTATATGCCTTCACCCACAGTAGTACATATGTACTAAACTTTTTTATTTTTTGTCTGAATTTTGTTTGTTGTAAGTGTAACACATCAAAATGCAAGAGAAAAATTACCATTAGGTCATTCACTCATATAGGAGTAGGAGTTTTACAGAATTACACTTTTTACTCAACTATCCACTTTGTATTTTTTATTCAGCGTATTTAATTGTGTATTTCATTTTACTCTTCTGTTATATAATTACAGGCTTGAGGTTCGCCAAACAAGTCCTACGCTTCGGTATTGCGAAGGTCTGCTTAAATTTCAAAATGGAGCCCATTCCAAAAACGCCGAAACCTCACGAAGTACAAATTGATAAGTACGGTCTACTGATGATGCCAGGGGAAAAGCTGAGTGTCAATTTGATACCTCGACCACCATTAAGTGCATGATTTGATACAGAATATATCATAAAGATAATATAGTTATCAGACACGTGTGTTTGTGATCACACTGTAACGGGTGATTTCGGTTAGCTTATAGACTCACGATAAGAATCATAAACGACTTATTCTTTATTTACTCTGGTCTGTGTATCTTAAATCGGCTCAAGAGCTATCTACTGTGTATTATTTATTAAGCAACAGATATTTTTTTTTATATTTTTTGATTTTTTTAAAATTTATTCGTTTTATAATCTATGTTAAGTATATCTTATTTCCATTATTTTTAATCATTGTAAAGATGGTCTGGAAGATATCGCCAGCGGCGATAAGACCTCCTATTGTAATATATATGTAACTTATGTATGCAATAAAGAACATTCATTTATTCAACCATAACTTTTTTAAGCTTGGGAATATATTATAATGTAATATAGTATATAATAATCAACAATACAAGAGATAACTGTCCCAATTTCGGGATAATTATTATCGTTTGTTCGTGCTCTTAATTGAAACCTAAATTCACTATAGTTGGTATATTCATAATCAAAATTAATGAAGTATTCGGAAATTCAGATTGAAATAAGATTAAAGTCGCCTTTAGTAACTCTTAAATTTTCAAAATAATTAGGTATCCTTACTACGAGTCCAATAATGTAACCCGAGGTCGTAAAAAATGACTATAAAAAATCCTTACACGGCGTGCGCTGCGAAAACTATTGATTATAGAACAAAACAATGTACTACCACTTTGCAGAACATATAATTATTGGCTACAAAAAATATCGCGTAACCATATGTCTAACTAACTATTGTAGTTATCTCACAATAAGTGTTTTCTTTTATTTTTTTAAATAATTAATATGCCGTCGCTTCAAAACCTCTTTAACGTGGACCGAATTTCCTAGAATCAGCTTGTACGTTAAAATCCGTAACACCTGGTTAATGATTACAATACAACAATAGACTGTTCTCTAGAAACGTATGCCAATATATAAGTAAACAAAAGAAGACGATCATAAAAGAATTACAATAGTTTCAATATTATTAGTTACAAGTTCAAATGCCGACGGGTAATAAATGTGCTTCTACAAATCTGTACCTTGAATTTGTCTTTGTCGGCGCCTACGTTGTAACAATATATATTTTTGTGGTATTTTAATCAAACAAATAAATGATAATTATAAGCTATATTATCAAATTAATATTAAAACTTATAAATATACATTAAAGATGTATGTATATATGTATGTAACAAATCTCAGCCAACGGGGAGCGTGCGCAGAAGACTGATTGCATTGCTGCGCTGTATGGCGATACTTAATATGTCATATCATAAAGAAAAAAAATCAAATCAAATATCTTTTTGTGGGTAGTTTTGAATAGGATATCTTGAGTACGTATTAAAGTCAATTGTTGTCTAGAACTCGGTGTTTCATTGACGAAAGCCACTACAAATCTATGTAGAGAATTAATGCACATAAAACTAAAAAAAGTGTGGCGAACGCCTACTGCCTGGCAGGCAAGATTTAATGTTTATAATTGACAACTGTTATGTCACATTAGAGACAGAGAAAATTTGTCACGAAAATGTACATATTTTAATCCCTTTAAATCCTAATATATATTTGATATTGTCACTTTCGGCTATGTAAATATTATATACGAAATTACGTATATTGCAAATGAACGGGTTGTTTATTCCTGCAACGGCCCGTCAAACGCTAAATTAACAGAATATATTTGAAATACATAAAGCCATACGTTTGTATCATCGAACATTTAGGTAGCTCTTTAATATCAATTCTACAAAGTTTTAATGACGTTCTCTAGTTCTTATACCTATGGGAGCTGCATGCGTCTAGTCATCGCTGCGGACAACGAACTACTGGCTAGCGCAACGCGGGAGCGCACATATTAATAGTTGATTAATCTCGCTCGCACGTCATCCGTCCTACTCACACATTGTACTATATATTGTACTAGCTGTACGACTTATTAATATTTATACTTAAGATAACCGTTTCCATAATAAATTAGTTAACATCAGCACTCGACAGTAAATACTATTCTCTGCCATCTGAAGTATCATTTCACCTATACCTCTCGCAGCTACATACCCTTTCCAAGCATTTATTTTACTTTTGGCAGCTCGATGTTAACGCACATCACTAGCCATCATATCAATTCATTAGCACATCACTAGCAATCAAACAAACTAATTTAGCACATCGGAGTTTTTAGCGGGAACTGAAAGGAGACGCTGTGCTGTGCAGTTTTATTTTCTAAAAATGTGTAAAATCACTCTAAAATGAACAACCGTTGTAGGATATTGATAGTTTTTGAGTAGTAATTATGTGTTTTTGTGAGAAATGTGAACTGTATATTCAAATAAAGCCTTTTGAGTTGTCACAAGAACTCCGTTGAATGGCAATTGACAACTGTTATCTCACATTAGAGACAGAGAAAATTTGTCACGAAAATGTAGATATTTTAATCCATTTAAATCCTAATATATATTTGATATTGTTAGTTTCAGCTATGTAAATATTATATACGAAATTACATATATTACAAATGAGCGGGTTGTTTATTCCTGCAACGGTTTAATAGTCTGTGTGTTACATGACTCAAAAAACCATCATTATTACATCACCCACAATAATAAAGTAAGACAATTATGTTATTTGTTTCATGTGGGCTTTACTGTCAAGAAATATCTAACTTGATAGACGTGCAAACGTCAAAAGTAAAGTAACGCTTGGAAACAGGATAGTTTATATCCAACACTATAATCGCTATCCTGTTACAACTTTCTAGTGTATTATCTAAGCAAGAAGTTAATGTTCAAAAATACAGTAATACTTGAATAGCAGTATTTATTAATGCTATCTACATCACCTCATCAAAAGCCGCCACAAGAGTGAAAATGGTTGAGCGTAATACCATCGCCGACATTATGTAGACTACCCCCTGCTACTGCAGTGATCACCTCCAAATTAACCGCGTGTAACTCGCTTCTGGATCTTCACTCAAACTACGCTACACTCCTCCTTCACTGACCTGTCCACTAAATTCACCACTAAACTCGTACCTGTCTTCTATTAAACTCTTCTTCTAACTCTTTTGTATCGCTCTTGTTGCTTCGCTGTCTTGAACTGAACTCTAGGAGTTTTTGGCGGGAACTGAAAGGGGACGTTGTGCTGTGCAGTTTTATTTTCTAAAAATGTGTAAAATCACTCTAAAATGAACAATCGTTGTAGGATATCGGTAGTTTTTGAGCAGTAATTATGTGTTTTTGTGAGAAATGTGAACTGTATAGTCAAATGTGGCCTTTCGAGTTTTCACAAGAACTCCGTTGAATGGTGTGGATTGTAGCCTACAGTACAACTGCGCCTGGCTTAAAGGCCTAGTTGCCAAGCCTTAAACATTAAAAAAAACTCAACTCTAATCTGCCCGGTAGGCGCGCCTTACACTGCTTATATACCCGGAAGAATGTTCTGGAACCCATCATTTCGTCATTCTTTTATTTACTATCTGTCCCTTTCTAAACATCTACCTATCTCTGTCTTTTCCTTCCCGAACTTTCAATTCTAGAACTTTCGTTCATCGTCTATCCCTTTCTAAAATGTCTTTTTTTTCCAGCGTCTTCTACCTTTTTCTAAAAGTCTTGAGACCGATTTACGTTGACAGAAAGTTCTACTCTCGGTCGCGACAGTATTAAGGAAGGAAGTATGGTTGTCATCGCCTAGTGAAGAGCAAAGGGCAATATATAAGGAGATATTGGGCGATGAGTCGCGTTATCGCCGGTACAATCATTAAGCTCAAACGTAAAGACACCCCTCGCCTCGTAAAAACACATATACCTCCTTTATCTAGACGATTAAGCAGTAATGACCGTATGGTCTAGTGATGTTCTCCAATGCTCTGTTATACCTTAATTCTAAAGTGTATCAGTTGGTCAAGTTTACTCATGGCATTAAATAACAGTAAAGTGCTACACAAAATGAGAGATTTAATCGCAAAAAAACGTAAGAGAGAAAATTGATTTTTTTCGTTGAAAAGAAAGAAATATTTTACTCAAGACAAAAACAATTAAGAACAGACGAGTGTGCATGACAAGAGTTATGAATGTCAAAGAAGCAAGTGAGGTGTGTAAGAATGGGCCTAAATGGCGCTCTGTTGTTCGTGCCTACCCCACAAGGGAACTGGCGTGAAGTTATGTATGTATGTATGTACAAAAACAATACAGAGAGTTATGAAACGTTAAAAAACAATAGAAACAGAATAAGTCCTAAAAAAGGACCCAGTCTCAGCATATTCCGGCCAATTTAGACCAGCACTGTTCTTCCGCCTAGGACCAGCAAGTGACCTCACGAAGAACAATATAACACAAATAATAATACATAATTCAGTTAATAAAATATAATTATAACGTACTAGCTGTGCCCGCGACGTCGTCCGCGTGGAATCTGCTTTCAAAACCCTCCGATTTTGAAACATTCTTCATTGGTGCTCCGCTCCTATTGGTCTTAGCGTGATGATATATAGCCTATAGCCTTCCTCGACAAATGGGCTATCCAACACTGAAAGAATTTTTCAAATCAGTCCAGTAGTTCCTGAGATTTAGTATATTTGGCTACAACACTAATACTTACATTTTAAATATCGCGATATCTTTTGAATGAAACGTCCGAATTGAATCATTCAAAAAGTTCTAGAAAGGTATTGAATTCGTCTTGAATATGGAGTAATTTATTTTGATAAGGATTAATACCACGGTACAAAATAAAGAGTTTTTGAAGCGACGGCATTTTAATTATTTTAAAAAATAAAAGAAAACACTTATTGTGAGATAAATACAATAGTTAGATATTTTTTGTAGACAATTATATGTTCTGCAAAGTGGTAGTACATTGTTTTCTTCTATAATCAATAGTTTTCGTAGCGCACGCCGTGTAAGGATTTTTTCGGGTAATTTTTTACACCATGGGTTACATTATTGGACTTTTAATAAGGATCCCTATTTTTTTTTAAATATAATATAGCCTATAGCCTTCCTCGATAAATGTACTATTCAACACTGAAAGAATTTTTCAAATCGAACCAGCGGTTCCTGAGATTAGCGCGTTTAAACAAACAAACTCTTCAGCTTTATAATATACGAAGGTTGTACATTAGTATAAGTTTAGTATTAAAATTAGACTAAATTAATATAATAAGTTATTCTTAAGGTACACCAAAACAGAAAAATTACTACATATAATGTCACATACACTAACAAAAACAAACAATAAGCGTGTACGGAGTCTCAAATTTTTCATAGAAATTAAGTATCAAAAAAGGGTACGGAACTCGAGTCCGTAGAGATATATATAATAATAATAATAAAAAAATATATATAGGTAGGTATAGATTTAAAGACAGCAGAATATTATAACAAAATAATATAATTTAAAATGTAATGTAATGTTATGTAATCACTAGAGTTTACCCCGCGGTTGAGCCGCGGGTCAACCTCTAGTGTGTGCTTCATGTTTAAAGAGCAGGCGTTGATACAGATTACATTGTACAACATTTTTATGTAAGTGCTATCTGCACTAACTGAAGATTTTTGAAGATATATAATTGAAGATTAATTTCATTTCATTTTATATCGCAAACTATCCCATCTCCCGGCGTGAGAAGTATTTATGCAGGAACGGAGAAAGAATACAAATCCCTGCGTTGGGGCGGCCTGGCGTAAGAGGCGACAGAACCACCCACAGCCAGGTGGCAGGGCACTTCGGTCTAAAGTATGTCGCCATAACAACCTTGTGTTGTGTTCCGGCATTAGTGACCAGGTTCCAGTCTCCATTAAGAGAGCAGCAGCGCATTTGTAGTACGTTTGGTGATGAAAATGTCCATAGGCGACGGTGACCGCTTTCCATCAAGTGGGCCGTCTGTCTGTCTGCTGAACTCCTGCAATAAAAAAAAACTTGAGAGGAGTCAAGGGACACCCGGATGGAACGAAGTTCTCCTAAAATGTCTTAAAAATTCTTAAAACGTCTCAAAAAGTGTATCGATAAGCATCGAAAACCATCGAAATTTTATCAAAAACCTATGTATAGAAAGAAATACATAAACAAACAAATAGTATCAAAAACAGCGTATATTATTACACTAATTGATATTTTAGATTTTATTTCATTGCATTAAAGTTGATAGCTTACTATAGCAAAAAGACAGTATAATATATACCTATTCGATATTGTTAATGTAGTAAACAAAAAAAAATAACTAATTCTACTCCATTACTACTGTGATCTTCACTAGAAGCTACGTAAGGTGAAAATAGTACGACCACCAGTCGAAGCTGCATATGGTAATAAAAAGTGTCGTGACAACTTTTCGTAAGAATTTTTTCCGTCTAGCCCCCTTTCACAACGCGCGATAAGGAACTTCGGTCCAAAAATAAATTAAAAAAAGATATAATCACTGTACATTTCTGGAATACAAAAGACAAGCTGATGGCCCACCTGATGAAAAGATGAAAATGAAAAAAGAAGTGGTTGGTGTTGGTGTTGCAAATGTCCATAAGGGAAGATTTATATTAGACCGGGCCGTGTCCGGGGCGTGCCGTGTACGTGGCCCGGACGGGGCACGAATTTGAAACGTTACATACATTTTGTATGAAGCTGTTTATATTACACAGTGCAGGATACGTATCCCGTCCGGGCCCGGACAACGCTCGTCTACACCACTGTTGTTGCACGGCCCCGCCCCGGCCCCTCCACGTCCCGTCGTAATACGAATACTCTTCCGTGCTGCGTACGGGCCAAGCATGGAAATGATTGCTACTTTTAATTCATTATCATTAGATGAAATTTAAAAAAAAAGCGGCCGTGGCGACTTATCGCCCGTTTAGCACCTGATGTAATATAAACGTGCAGCACGGAGTGGCTCCGCTCCGGCCCCGCCCCGGCCCGGACACGGACCGGTCTAATATAAATCTTCCCTGAAGGTATGCTTATGGACATTTGCAACACCATAGACATTTTCAACGTACTTCCAGCATCGAAGGACGACTAGAACCTAGCTACTAATTCAAATGAAATGAAATGAAATTTATTAGCATGTAAGTAAGTAGTACAGGGTACATATAAAATAACTAAATTACAGAGAACAGTACAAATGGCGTCCCAAAGGAAACTGTTTCCCGCGCTAGGTCTCCTTAGAGCCTGTGTGGCGGGCCACAGTAGGATTCGCTTCGGTCATATAATTCTTATCATTATATATAAATAATATTTTCTATTGTTAAATTAAAAATTACAATTAAATATTTAAAGATGTTAGTAATGACAATATGCTTGTGTGTGTGTGTGTGTGAGTGTGTGTGTGTGCGCGCGTAGTGTCTGTATAGGCGTAAGTGATAACTATTTTCAAATGACGGTCAGTTTCTACTGACATGATTAGCAAATAAGTCGTAAAAGTTCTTCAGCATCTTTAAATGGTAGAGAGTTTAAGTAATCATTTAAGCCTTTTCTTAATTGAAAGTGTGTCATGGTAACCAAAACTAATTTGCTGCTTATATTATTATACAATTTTGGACCTAGAAATTTTACAGATTTAGCACCAAAGCTTGTACGACAGTTCGATTGTTTGAAGACCAAATCTTGCCTGCGCTTTGTTGCCAATTCTTCCACAGTATTTTTAGTTACAAGATTGTGTTGTTTCAAAACTATAGCTCGTATAAATAGTTTGCGGATATTCAGGACTTTACATTCATGATAAAGGGAGTCTGTAGAGAATAATCTAGGTTTGAAAGTCATGCACTTTAATAGCGCTCTTTGAGCACGTTCAAGAACCATAAGGTGAGTCGGTGCTGCTGAGCCCCAAGCGGTATTGCAATAGCATAGTATTGATTCTGCTAGGGCAGTATATAGGGCAGTATATAAATGTTTCAATAAGTTGCGTATGAATACAACGCGCTGCCCACTTTACTCGCCATATCCCTGATTGCTGCCGTGAAAGTGGGAATATTGTAAACGAATACTTACAATACATATCTTTTCCTTTCAACTTACACCTAAATATGCTGAAAATCGTTCCGTAAAATTACCCGAAATACTTCCCTTCCCTAGACTTAATGAGAAGGGCTGAGAAAGAGGGGTGCAACCAGTAATGATATATGAAGTCGGCCTTTAATCCGTCCCCGAAAGCGTAGGGGGTGAAATTGTGAATTACGATTATCTTAATACATAATATAAAATGAAAAGACTTGATAGCCAAGACTACAGACACGGGATACTTATAAAATAAAAAAACTTCGTTTAAAAAAACCGACTTCAAAAACTAAAAAGTGTGAAATAACTTATTTCTAAAGCTATTATTGTTAATATATATTATCTAAAACATCTTAAAGTCGGTGCTTAGTAATTTAAAATTTTTTTTAGTAATTTTTATGTTTTACTTTGCACCGACTTCAAGATGTTTTAGATAATATATATTAATAATAATAGCTTTAGAAATAAGTTATTTCACACTTTTTAGTTTTTGAAGTCGGTTTTTTTAAACGAAGTTTTTTTTATTTTATTTGTTACTTTTTAGTGTCTAGCTATGTATGGGTAGACCTACGAAAGGTGCCGCGCTCCTTAAAAATATAGGTCCCAAGAAACGGGAACAAAAAAATGTTCGTAAAATGAAAACTACTGGGCCAAACTATGTTAAATTTTTAGGGGACCAAATGGCAACTATTCCGCATCAAACTAAACAAGAATCACGTAAATCGGATGATAAATCTCAGCGTAATCGGTGTACATATGGAACGGAATGGAAAAATTTTCATAACAAACGTTCATAGAATGAAAACTACTGAGCCAAACTATGTCAAATTTTTAGGGGACCAAATAGAAGCTATTCCGCGTTGAACAAAAAAAAAATCACGTAAATCGGATCATAAATCTCGAAGTAATCGTTGAACATACATAAAAAAACCAAAAAAATAAAGATCCCGACGAATTGAGAACCTCCTCCTTTTTTTGAAGTCGGTTAAAAATAAATTATTATGAAACATAAGAAAAATTAAATCTAAAGTATTCGATTACGTAGCAGATAATTTCCAAGGAGAAATATGCCCAGATGGTTGGCTGTACTGCTGTCCAAAGTGACCTAGCTTGCACTAAATAAAAAACACTTGCTTAGATTGCTGAACTAGTTTACTGAACTGAATTAACTTTTTTTTTTTTTTTGGAGCTGGACCCAGCTAAATAGCCGCAGATGGCTGTTTCAGCGATACCGGACTTTAGGGGCTTCCCGACTCCGTGGGAGCGGAGGCGTTCAGCCCGGAAGCAGCACGCTCGAGGAGGCACCTCCTGTGAGGTTCGAGTTCGACCTCGGCTCGACCGCTGCGTAACTGTATTAAGATTAAAGTACAAAAAGGTTACTATGAAATATGTGCTAAACAATATCATGTTTAATTATTAGTCAGCGCCATCTAGTTGTACATGTATTAACTAGTGCCATTTGCGACAACTGCCACAATCTTTATTTTATTTATTCATTAGGCACACAAAACAAGAAACAGCTAAAGTTACGTATTTCATATTATGTATAAATTATTAGGTCTAAGCTGTAACTGTAAACATGTGAGCACATAATGTACCATACATTGACAAGATGTTTAGGGGTTAGTATGACTTATAAAATGTAAGTTTTACAGTGGTTAGGTAACAAAATTATTATGCAACTATGCCAGAAATATTGGTGCAAATAATAGCCCGAATTTCACGTTTAAATTTTAAAAACGAGGAATTAAAAATATCAATGGATATATCTTTACTTGCAATCTCATTATATAGCCTGCACATTGTTGTGACTGGATTATAAAACGATGTCGAATCTACGGTAATGCTGATTTCGCCGGCCGAAATATCAGCCAGCTTTCTCGTCCAGGTACTGTCAAAAAGTTTCTTACATGATAAACTCCTTCTACTTACCACTGCTGGGCTCGGACATCTTCATTTGTAAAGAGGATTGACAGGTTTGACACATCTATTATCTCGATGCAGGTTTCATCACAATGTTTTCTTTCACCTCAGCCGGAAGGCCCAGCTTGTCATACACAACGCGGTGCTGGTACCTACGCTCACGTATGGAAGTGAGAGTTGGGTATGGAAGAGAGAGCATGAAAGTAGAGTAAACACGGTCGAGATGCGAGCTCTGCGCAAAATCTGCAGAATGACGCTCGCGGACCGCGTTCGTAATACCGAAGTAAGAAAGAGAGTTTCGGGTGAAGGTAAGGAAAGGAATGCTCCGGTGGTTCGGGCATGTGGAAAGAATACATGATGAAAGAATGACTAAACAGATATACAATGCAAAAGTGGATAGATGCAGAAGTCGTGGAAGGCCACGACACACCTTCCATGATCAAGTTGATCGTGTACTAGCAGAAGGTGATGTCAGGAGCCTTAAGAACAGACGAGCGTGCATGACAAGAGTTATGAATGTCAAAGAAGCAAGTGAGGTGTGTAAGAATAATCCTAAATGGCGCTCTGTTGTTCTGACGTGACTGACGTGAAATTATGTATGTGTATGTATGTTTTCTTTCACCGTCAACACGTGGTAATCGTATCATTATGCATATTAGGTTAGAAAACTGTCGATCAACATGCGAACCCACATCTTTTTGGAACTGCGAGTTTAAGACTGGAGAGATTTACCCACTATGATGTCCTGGCAATGGGGCTTCAATAAAACAACTATATTTCAGTAAGTGGTACGAACACAAGAACAACCACGCGTTGCCGATTTTTATCCGTGCAGCAACGGAGAAAGAATACAATTTCCTGCGTCCGGGCGGCCTGTCGTAAGAGGCGACTTAACAACCCACAGCCAGGTGGTAGGGCATTTGCCCGACTCTGCCTCGACTCTAAAGTATGTGGCCATAACAACCTTGAGTTCTGTTCCGGCATTACTGACCAGGTTCCAGTCTCCCTTAAGAGAGCAGCAGTGCATTTGTAGCAACTTTGCTGTTGCAAATGTCCATAGGCGATGGTAACCGTTTACCATCAAGTGGGCCGTCTGCCTGTCTGCTGATCTTTTGCAATAAAAAAAAATGTTGATCGGAATGTCTGGACGATTAGACTTGTAGCACATTTATCGTATAACACACACATTTTTCATTCTACCATGCGTCCTCTACATCACAAATCATACCATCCTTTACACAATCCATCACGATTTTTGGTATACCTTCACTTATTGACGGCATCTATTTTTGAATGGGCTTACCCTTTGCCAGCCTATATTTTATCTTTTTTTTATTTTTTATTGCAGGAGTTCAGCAGACAGGCAGACGGCCCACTTGATGGAAAGTGGTTACCATCGCCTATGGCCATTTGCTACACCAAAGGCGCTACAAATGCCCTGCTGCTCTCTTAGAGGAGACTGGGACCTGGTCACTAATACCGGAACACAACACATGGTTGTTATGGCGGCATACTCTAGACTAGGGATGGTCGCCATCCAGTCGAGCAAATGCCCCCACCTGGCTGTGGGTTGTTTAGTCGCCTCTTACGACAGGCCGCCGGGCCACAGGAACTTGTATTCTTTCTCCGTTCCTGCACGGATACGAACGGATACTATGCAGGAACGGAGTAAGAATAGTAATTCCTGCGTTGGGGCGGCCTGTCGTAAGTGGCGACAAAACAACCCACAGGTACGGTATTTGCCAGTCTGGATGGCTAACATCCCTGGTCTAGAGCATGCCACCATAACAACCTTGAGTGGTGTTCCGGCATTAGTGGCCAGATTCCAGTCCAATCTACAAGTCTGGCAGCAGATTTTGTAAATTTCGCAAAAGAACTTTCTGTTATTTACTATGGTCTGAGTGTCTGAGATCGGCCCTAGAGTAATTCATTATATATTACCCATAACACAAGCGTAACTTGCTTAACATGAGAATATAATATACAATATGTATCTTTGTCTGTCACTTATATATTTACTTCCATCCATCGAGAGCAAGTAAATAAATATTATTTTTATCCGAAAACAAACAATAAGAAACGTTTGATATTCTTGTACATCGAAGCTGTACTCCTGTCTCAGTGTGTCTGAGTTAATCTGACATTTGAGTGAGCGGTCGTCTCTAGGGTATATGAGGTTCTTTGTAAAAATTAAAGAAAATACGCACAATCATTACTGAAATAGGATAGAAGACTTAAAGTCAACTGAGACACTTTTTACTTTCTTACAAAACGCCGAAGCCACTTAGACTCTTTATTCTTTATAGTACACAAAATAGTTACAAACATACATAACTTCACGACAGTTCCCTTGTGGGGTAGGCACGGACAACAGAGCGCCATTTAGGCTTATTCTTACACACCTCACTTGCGTCTTTGACATTCATAACTCTTGTCATGCACGCTCGTCTGTTCTTAAGGCTCCTGACATCACCTTCTGCTAGTACACGATCATATACGCACACTTTACAAACAAACCAAGACACACAAAGAGTAAAAATTAATAACCCAGGCACAGAAAAGAAAAAACAACACACATGGCACTAGATAGGACAATATATATGAGTATAGATATAAGGCCCACACTGCACATGAACTTCCTCACAACACCAGCATGTAACAGATACACTCTACATTAGTTAGTATAAGTTTAGTATGAAAACTAGAATAAATTAATATAATAAGTTTTTCGTAAGACACTTACACCTCAACACAAAAATCAATAAATTAATGTCACACACAAGAACCAAATTAACTAATAAGCTTGTAAAATTAAAAAAAAAAACATCTAGAAATTAAGTTGCAAAAAAGGGTACGGAACTCGAGTCCGTAGAGATGTTAATAATAATTAAAAAAATATATATATATAATGCTATTCATGATTAACTGCATTAGTAGATTAATACATACGTTATATGTCAATGTTTAATGTCATTAACAATGTCGAATCACAAATAACGCAATAAACCCGTAGATATATTTGCTTGACACCGTCACTAACACTAAAATTGTCCTAGATGGTGCAAGGACCTCAAAACTATCTAATTGAGGTTAAAGACAGAAACAAATCGAAAAGCAAGGCTTGTAAGTTGTAGCTGGTTTATTTATGTTTAATCGGTTGTAACCGGTTTTAGCCAAGATTTCGTTTGGAGTGTAAACCGGGTAATCGGGTTGTGGATGCATTGTAGGAGTCATGCGTTAGAGTTAAGTGACGTACACCGCATAAGAATAAAAAGTCGAAATGTGTGCTGGGACACATCTAATATATAAAATTCTCGTGTCACAGTTTTCGTTGCCATACTCCTTCGAAACGGCTTGACCGATTCTGATGAAATTTTTTGTGCTTATCCAGTATCTATGAGAATCGGCCAACGTCTATTTTTCATCCCCCTAAATGTTAGGGGTAGTCCACCCCTAAATTTTTTATTTTATTTTTTAGACAAAATTTTTAATTTCTATTTTTTCATGATACAACATACAAAAATACATACAATCCTCAATTTTCACCCCTCTACGATCAACCCCTATTTTTTATTTGTTAATTAAAAACTTTAATTTTTTGGCAAGATTTTTAATCTTATTTTGTCATGACTTAGAACAAAAAAAATTATATTACTCTTTTAGATTTGCAATTAGAACCGGTAGGTGGCGCTGAGATCGGGTTCTGGAATCCTCCTAATCACCTGGAGCGATTTTGGTGATTTTGTTTTTGTCTGTTTGAGTGGATACCCGGATGGTTTAGACTCGCAATTAGAACCGGTAGGTGGCTCTGGAATCGGGTTCTGGAATCCTCCTAATCACCTGGAGCGATTTTGGTGATTTTGTTTTTGTGTGTTTGAGTGGGTACCCGGATGGTTTAGACTCGCAATTAGAACCGGTAGGTGGCTCTGGGATCGGGTTCTAGAATTTTATTTTTTAAAGGCAGGACAACGTCTGACGGGGCCGCTAGTACATATGTAAATCTAAAATAAGAAATTAGTGCAAATAAAAGACTTAGAACACAAAGACGTGAAGCAGACGTCGATTGCCAATTAACTGTGTAATCCCTACAAATCTGAGCTCAGCGCTTTCTCTCACGTAAGCGGAAATGAATTTATATCTAACCTTTGATTAATATTCGGGCCCTGTATTGAAATCCTGCTACATTGTTCTATCCTAAGTAATGGTTCAGCGGAGTGAGTTATTGCTTGACCTGAGAGACGCTCTTGACAGATTCGCAGTGGGAATTAATATCGGAAATAGCTAGAGTTTGATTTGTATTAGATATCTTATACCGTGTAACAGAAAGATTATATTGCTTCTTGTTACAAACGGAGAATGTTTGTTGATATACCATAATACTGTTACAACTTGGCCAAAATTCTACGAAGCGCCGGCCTACCATAAAGTTATCCGTGCAGGAACGGAGAAAGAATACAATTTCCTGCGGCCGGGCGGTTTATAGTAAGAGGCGACAAAACAACCCACAGCCAGGTGGTAGGGCATTTGCCCGACTGGATGGCTACCACCCCTGGTCTAAAGTATATCGCCATAACAATCTTGAGTTGTGTTTCGGCATTAGTGACCAGGTTCCAGTTTCCCTTAAGAGAGCAGCAGCGCATTTGTAGCACCTTTGGTGTTGCAAATGTCCATAGGCGATGGTAACCGCTTTCCATCAAATGGGCCGTCTGCCTGTCTGCTGAACTACTGCAATAAAAAAAAATAAAAAAAAGACAGGTAGCAATTTTTGTCTGACGTCTTTTGCTGCGTCAGTAATTTTGTTGTATTTTTTACTTGTTTTATTGATATCTTGCGATATCGAGGTATCTTGGAGATAAAGGAAGTAGTTAGAAATTTGGATATTTTGGAATTTCTTAGAAATTTCGGTATGCATGATGCCGACAGTCAAGTTTATTACAGACTAGAATAATAAAGCGATAAAAGAACTTACACAGCTTTTACTAATTTTGGCAACTTAAAAGGTACTTTTTATTAATTAATTGTTGTCGTTATTGAGAGTGGGTGTAATGCTATATAGAGTGTATTATTGTACGGAAAACAATCGAAACCAACCAAGTGATTTCGACGCTTAAGGGAGTTTGTCGTTAAATCGAGTGACGTTACATGGTGTTTACACTGTAATAACAATAAACTAGGGTATAAATAAATTACAAATAATATATCCGCAAAATCTGCGGAGCGACGCTCGCGGACCGCGTTCGTAATACCGAAGTAAGAAAGAGAGTTGGTCTGAAAGAGAGTGTCGGGGTGAAGGTAAGGAAAGAATGCATGATGAAAGAATGACTAAACAGATATACAATGCAAAAGTGGATGGATGCAGAAGTCGTGGAAGGCTACGACACACCTTCCATGATCAAATTGATCGTGTACTAGCAGAAGGTGATGTCAGGAGCCTTAAGAACAGACGAGCTTGCATGACAAGAGTTATGAATGTCAAAGAAGCAAGTGAGGTATGTAAGAATAAGCCTAAATAGCGCTCTGTTGTTCGTGCCTACCCCGCAAGGGAACTGGCGTGAAGTTATGTATGTATGTATGTTCAAATAATATATGAATCCCAAATCGGCGTAAGTCGAGAATATAAAATAATAAATACATTTGAAAAAGATATCTCGAATACAAGGTATAGGACAGCCAATGAATTGGGAAAGGTGTTTTATTTACGGCAACAAGGGTTGATATTTAGGTATTCAAGGGGCGCCCTCCCGGTGGATAATTTATTAATTAAGTAGCTCAACAACGTCACCCTTCAACGTTCTGTTTATCTCGTTAAAATAATTTGGTTACACCGGCCCCGGGGCGCTTCGGTTAATTCAGAAAAACAACACAAAAATTAACTAAGTGCCCATATTGACATTTTATACGTGATGTATGTTAGCACGCTGATTCTAGAAGTATCCTTCAATCCTTTCCAAAGCAGGGTTTTTTTATGTTGACAAGTTTTATCCGTGCAGGAACGGAGAAAGAATACAATTTCCCGCGGCCGAGCGGCCTGTCGTAAGAGGTGACAAAACAACCCACAGCTAGGTGGTAGGACCTTTGCCCGAATGAATGGCTACCACCTGGTCTAGGAATGCCGCCATGACAACCTTGAGTTGTGTTCCGGCATTAGTGACCCGGTTCCAGTCTCCTTAAAGAGAGCAACAGCGCATTTGTAACACCTTTGGTCTTGCAAATATCCATAGGCGATAGTAACCGCTTTCCATCGAGTGGGCCGTTTGCCTGTCTGCTGAACTCCAGCAATAAAGAAAAATAGAGTGGGGTGAGTGGTATTACCTTGGCTGTCGTGAAGCGTCACGGAAGTTCAGGGATGACGCCGACGGTGCTAGTAGGCTCTTACTATGCCGGCAATCACGTCGCCGGTGTAAAGAGTAGGTGGGTACACCAAAACTCAAAGTCCGATATAGGAATTCAAAAAAGCCAAAACGTGGGTTAGTAACACAAAATATTTATAGATAAATAGATAGCTAATACTTTATTATACACCAATACAAAAATGAGCTCAAAGACTAAAATTATATCTAGTTAGGTACAAA